>BRDA01073186.1:34912-53102 GCA_036984385.1 Crenuchus spilurus | reverse complement strand
CAACTTTTTTGGGATTTGTTGATGCCATGAAATTTTGAAACAACATATTTCCCCCTTAAAATGATACATTCTCTCAGTTTAAACTTTTGATCTGTCATCTATGTTCTATTACGAATAAAATATTGACATTTGGTACCTCCACATCATTGCATTCAGTTTTTATTCACAATTTGTTTAGTGTCCCAACTTTTTTGGAATCCGGTTTGTATTACTCACATATTTCTATTCAATGTATTTCTCTGTTCTGACCTTTTGCACGTGTTGAGCATGGAAAATGCCAGGTGTGTACTTAAGATGAACTTCTGTTTGTCTTCTGATATTAGTACAGAGTCATCTAAGTACGTGTTTGACACTTGATTTTACTTTATGACATTAAAGATCATGTTGTTTGTCATTAATTATGAAACTGTCTTTTTCTAATTGAACTCCATTTCTCTGCTCATGAATGTGCAAAACTTGAAGAAAGAAAGGACATGTATGGTGGTCCAGATAAGATGTAGTTGAAGTCAAGGTTCTGCTTTTTTAGATTAAACGATTTGGCAATGTGATTGCATACAATGGAATTTGACCTCCACATTTAACCCATCTGTACAGTGAAACACACACACTAGGCTGTGAGAACATGTGCCCAAAGCGGTGGGCAGCCCTATCCACGGTGCCCGGGAAGCAGTTGGGGGTTAGGTGCCTTGCTCAAGGGCACTTCAGTCATGACCTGCCTGGGGATCAAACTGACGACCTTCTGGTCACAAGACCAGATCGCTAAACACCAGGGCATGGCTGCCCCCTTACAGAACAAGTTCCTCTTTTTGTAGGCCACAGCATTGGTTCTGACTAGTTTAACTGTCTACTTTGCCATAGAACAATCACATGTTCGAGAATCGCACCGTAAGAAAGTCTAAAATGCTTTGTATGATTATCTGCTTTTGTTCTCACTTTTGCAGAGCTTACTGTACTTGTGACAACCTTTCTCTCAGAGACTTCTAAAGACAATAGGTATTAAGTCTTTACTTCAGACCTCACTAAAATACATTTCCACACTAGCAAAACACATAATTAGAGAAAAAATCAGTCAGGAAGGATAGGGAGAGAGTAATTGCCTGTGGCCACTACATCCATTACATCCATTCCTGCATTTCAGGCCTGAAGCACTTTCAAAAAAGGCTAGAAATTAGAGAAAAAACAATATTATGTGATTTTAAACAGGCGATGTCAGCAGGTCATTGTAATCAGGATTTGGTACAAAAGCAGTATCCACAAAAGCCTCAGCCTAAAGAGCAAAGATGGACACTTTGCCAACAAATGCATGAGAAAATTATTGAAATGATTAAAAATAATGATTCCCAAAGAATGATTGGAAGGAATTTGCATATTTCCCCCTTTACATTGCAAAATATCATTAAATAATTCAAGGAATCTGGAGGAATTTATGTGAATAAAGGGAAAGGAATGCATAGTACAAGCCTAAGCTGAACACCTATGATCTCTGATCTCTCAGATGGCACAGCATTAAGAACCATAATTTACCAATAGCTGATATAATGACATAGACAAGGGATTACTTTGGCAAAAGCACTACAATATGGAATTACATTCACGAACACCACCTAAAACTTCCATCCATCCATCATCTACCGCTTTATCCGGGTCTGGGTCGCGGAGATAGTAGTCTGAGCAGGGAAACCCAAACCTCCCTCTCCCCAAACACCTCAGCCAGATCCTCGGGTAGAACACCATACACATTATACTTATATAGCGCCTTTCTAGACACCCAATGACGCTTTACAATCAACACACTCCATTTACACACACCGGTGAGAAGCGGCAGCCAATCGCGCACAGCGTACTCTCAACCGGAAGCGACCGTCCCCCTGGAGGACTGCATCGAGCACTAGGGGGATCACCCAGGACAGAGTGCCAACCATATCTGGGCATACATACATACATACATACATACATACACATACATTCATACACACACCAGGGTAATTTTAGAGTAGCCAATTCACCTGATCTCCATGTTTTTGGACTGTGGGAGGAAACCGGAGTCCCCGGAGGAAACCCACGCAGACACGGGGAGAACATGGAAACTCCGCTCAGATGCGGACTCAATCCCAAGACCTCAGCGCTGAGAGGCGAACGTGCTAACCACTAAGCCACCGTGCCGCCCAAGACGGTCGGAGACATAGTCTCTCCAACGTGTCCTGGGTCTTCCCCAGGGCCTCCTCCCAGGGGGACATGCCTGGAACACCCCCCTACGGAGGCGTACAGGGGGTATCCGAAACAGATGCCCGAGCCACCTCAGCTGGCTCCTCTTGATGTGGAGGAACAGCGGTTCTACTCCAAGCTCCTCCCGAGTGACCGAGCTTCTCATCCTATCTCTAAGGGAGCGCCCAGCCACTCTGCGGAGGAAACTCATTTCAGCCGCTTGTATCCACGATCTCGTTCTTTCGGTCATTACCCAAAGCTCATGATGATAGGTGAGAGTAGGAACGTAGATTGACCGGTAAATCGAGAGTTTTGCCTTTTGGCTCAGCTCCTTCTTCACCACAACGGACTGTTGCAGCGACCGCATTATTGCGGAGGCTGCACCAATCCGTTTGTCAATCTCACGCTCCATTCTTCCCTCACTCGTGAACAAGATCCCGAGATACTTGAACTCCTCCACTTGTGGCAAAACTTCTCCACCCACCTGGAGAGGGCAAGCTACCCTTTTCCGGTCAAGAACCATGGCCTCGGACTTAGAGGTGCTGATTCTCATCCCAGCTGCTTCACACTCGGCTGCAAACCACCCCAGTGCATGCTGAAGGTCCCGGCTTGAAGATGCCAAAAGGACAACATCATCTGCAAATAGCAGAGATGAAATCCTATGGTCTCCAAACAGGACTCCCTCTGGCCCTTGGCTGTGCCTTGAGATCCTGTCCATAAAGATTATGAACAGGACTGGTGACAAGGGGCAGCCCTGTCGGAGTCCAACATGAAACAGGTCTGACTTACTACCGGCAATGCGGACCAAACTCCTGCTCCAATCATACAGGGACTGGACAGCCCTTAACAAAGGGCCCCGGATTCCATACTCCCGAAGCACCCCCCATAGAATACCACGAGGGACACGATCAAATGTTTTCTGCAGATCCACAAAACACATGTGGACCGGTTGGGCATACTCCCATGAACCCTCAAGCACTCTATGAAGGGTATAAATTTGGTCCATTGTTCCACGGCCAGGACGAAAAACGCATTGTTCCTCTTGGATCCGAGGTTTGACTATTGGCCGAATTCTCCTTTCCAGTACCCTAGAGTAGACCTTACCAGGAAGGCTGAGAAGTGTGATTCCCCTGTAATTGGGGCACACTCTCTGGTCCCCTTTTTTGAAAAGTGGGACCACCACCCCTGTCTGTCACTCCAGAGGCACTGTCTCAGACTGCCATGCGATGTTGCAGAGGCGTGTCAACCAAGACAGCCCCACAACATCCAGAGACTTAAGATACTCAGGACAAATCTAATCCACTCCCGCTGCCTTGCCACTGGGGAGTTTGCGAACCACCTCAGTGACTTCGGCTTGGGTAATGGGCGAGTCCACCCCTGAGTCGTCAGCCTCTGCTTCCTCAATGGAAGACATGACAGAGGGATTTAGGACCTCCTAAAACTTTACTGTTGAAAAAAGAAGCATAGTAATGTAATGTACTAATGTGCCCTTGCCAAAGATCCAGGTAAATTAAAGTTTAACTGTTTTCAAGGTGTACACAAAACCAAACTATGTAAACAAGACCATGCGAAACCACATTCTGCATACATTACAGAATGGAAGAGGAGAGTACAGGTACTGGACCAGCATAACTGCAGTCCTGACCTGTCCATAAAAGAAAATGTGAAGTATTTTGAAATGGAAATATATATATATATATATATATATATATATATATATATATATATATATATATATATATATATATATATATATATATATCATGTACTCTTGCATACATTAAGACAAGTTTGCAGAAATGGACAAAATAACTCATGAAACATTTCACTATTTAACATCCTCAGTGCCAAAATGTCTTTAAGTGTTGTGAGAAAGAATGGCAACATTACAAAGTGCAATGTGTCACAGGCCTGAAATGCAGGAATGGATGGATATTATCAAATTAAATTATGCTGACCAGACAAAACATGAAATATCCTGGGTTCATACTATCTGCAATTAAATAAAAGTCAAAGTAAATCTATGAAACACTGCAATTTTGTTTGATTTGATAATCCAGACCAAAGATAAAAATGATAATCCAGAGTGTTATCAGCAACAAATCCAAAAATCATGGTCTGTCATGGTATGAGGTTGTTCCAGTGCTCTTGGCAACAATAATTCAATTTCACACTGAAAATTGGAGACTTCAGAGCAACATACCTGCTTCAATATGACATATTTTCCAGGCACGTTCAGAAGTGGGTTGTACTTTATTGTACTTTTAAATAATAATTACTCAAGTAAAAGTAACAAGTAATTTAAATTATTACTTGCGTAAAGGTTAAAGTTTACTCAAATGGAGTTACTTCCTCAAACTTGCTTCATAATCAGTGTAAAACTGCTAAATTATAGCCTTCTTTGGGTATTATATACAAACACCAAGCCAGTGCTCAGGGCACACGCTCATTGTGTGTGTGTGTGTGTGTGTGTGTGTGTGTGTGTGTGTGTGTGTGTGTGTGTGTGTTTATGAATGGGCTCATTCAGGAGGTCAACAGACTTGCAGAACCCCATAAAATACTCAAAAGATTATTATTAAGATTATTATTATGGAATTATGTATTTCACTACAGATTAGAGAATGCATGCTCTTAAATGAAATTTGCACTCCGGAAGTGACTAACATATTTTAAACGTAATATAACATACCATACCATCGTTTCCCCCAATTTAAACCACCTACTTACAGGTTCTTACACAAAGCTTTATTTTCTAGTGCTAAAAGCTTGACTTTTATTTTGAAAGATTTAAAAAACGCCATCTTTTTCTTGTAGAAAAGTGTGAATATCGCTGCCTTCACACAATGCAGAAGCAAAATTCAAGTCCTGAGGACGATTTATGACAGAAATGTGACTTTATGAGATTAAAATGCTGTTAAGGTAAGCAGAATATGCAGATAAATTAACTGTAATTTGGGTCTCAATGTATAAATATTATAATAACGAAACTGACTGTTGTTATTGTTTATGTTAAAGTGGTTGTTTACTATAGGAAGCTAACGCTAGCAATATTTTAGCTACATTAGCACAGTGGATTGTTTTATCTTGTTATATGTATATCCGATTTTTAAATTTCACTCAGATTGTGCAGTTGCTCACCTTTATTAAAATCATAGCATGACATACAAGTACGTGAAATAAGATATAATCTAAGGTGAGAACAGGTCATTCAACAAATCCAAACATCAGCTGGTACAAAGAAGTGTTTCCTAATAATATTCATGACATAAACGATCAGTCCCATAAAATCTAAATTTCATTGTAATAGTTTAAAATCCTCAAGCAAAAATGATTGCTGATATATTTCTGTGCAGCTCTTTTTTGTAGAGAAAAATAGTCTGACTGTCCATGCAAGTGTTCATGAAAGTCAAGTAGGATCCCCCTTATTTGGTTTTTGGTAATCTTCTCTCCTCTACAGTGGGTAGAGTAGTGTTTATTTGGGTTCAAGATCGTCTACAAGCTGTTTAAATAACTATGCCCAGATAGGAGAAGTATACTTCAAGACAGACCAGGTCAGTCACTGGGTCTGTTGATGCATTAAGTTGAGTACAACATATTACAAACTTCTTAAACATGTTACATGAGCAAGAGCAGGTTAGTTCAATCCATCCATTCATCCATCCATACATACATACATATCCCAATCCAATCCATATGACCAGTTTGGCTGTCAGTCATAATGTCTAACCTTTCATGACTGCCCTTTAATTTGTATGTTTCTTACTTGTAGGTTTGAGTTTGCAAATTATCCAAGCATGTGAACATACACTTGAGCTCATGGTGTGTTTGTGTTGCATGAAGAAAATACAATTGTATACAGAAGTTTGGTACAGTTGTACAATTCCACGAATTTGCTATTCGCAGGTTGCCCCATACTTTATGCTTTTAGCACATTTGCTCAGACATGATTGTATATGTTCATTCATCTGTATTAGGGTCAAGAAATTATTCATTTTGACAGTAGAGTTCAGAAACATATTTTTTCTTATTTATTATAAGCTTTATATTTACTGCTCAATACAGGTGTAAATTATTTAGCAAATTTAAAGAAGCAGCTATTTAGAAGATGCACTGCTTATGCTCTTCTCTTTATACCTCCCCATATATAGTTTAGTGCACGTGATTTGAAAATACACGATGGACCAAGAAAAACGGGATAAGCTCTCTGAGTTGGTGGAGGAGTTGACTACGTCTGGTGAACCACAGCTCAATGAAGCAAAAATGAAGGAAGTCAAAAAGATTTGCAAGTATGAGAGATATCACTCCCATAAACTTCATGGAAACTCATACAGCGAATGTTGAAATAGAAATTTTTTTGTCCTCAAGAGTTATTGTTTATTCATTTTCTCACAGAAAAAAAGAACTTTTGTGGAAATAATTTGCTTGTTACCTGCTGTGGGTCTCCAGTCATTGCATATTTTTGTCTTTGTCTTTCCATTCTGCAGACTTTCAAATGATTACATTGACCATTTCTATCACCTCATCATGACCCAACTAAACCAGGATCATGCTGAGATTCGCCTCTCCGCATTTCAGATGGCCACTGAGCTTTTCAGTCGTTCTCATCACTTCAGAGTCCTCCTCGTGACTAACCTCCAGGAGTTTCTAGAGCTAACTGTGGAGACGGACATTGAACAGCCACTGCCACCGCCCAAAGAAGTGGCCAAGAAGCTCAAGACCCAGGCCATCCAGACTGTTCAGGCCTGGCAGGCCACATATGGGGAGGCCTACAAGAAGCTTGCTTTAGGCTATCACTTCCTCAAGCAAGTTAAAAAGGTAGACCACTACAAATACCTGAATGTAAACAAGTTAGACAGTGCAATGTATAGTTATTTGTAAATTAACCTTAAATCTGATGTTATTTTCGCCAAAATAAAGCACACAATGTAGAATGCTGAAGTGAAGGTTTTTTACTCTACATGTCATCTTCATTCATTTCCAGGTAGACTTTCAGGATGTTGAAGCTAGAACACTCGCTGAACGAAAAAGACAGGAGGAGAAACAGCAGAGACTTGAGAGAATTTATAAAGAGAAGCTTGAAAAAGCCAAGCAGGAGATGGAAGGTATGACTGCACACATTAAAAAAATGGTTATATCTAAGCTCTATCTAAGGTACCAGTTAGTCTTACTCTTAGTCTCAAAATAAGACCTTGAGTTTATTCGTGATGGGCAGTGTATATGTCACTAATGTATAATTCTTGAAAACATTTTTTACAGTGTGTTGGAACATACAGTGCAATAGTATACTTACCACAATGTAAAAAAAGCTTATCAAAATATGGGCATAACGTGATGTACTCTTGAGCACACTGAACATCATTACATCAAACTGTGTATGGCCTTTTTCTGCTATGTCGAACTGTTGCTTTTGTCAGGAACCTGCAATCAGTTTCAATACAGCAAAACCTTCCATCATTTAAGAACCCTAGCAATATATTTTCTTAATAAAACAGCAGTTTGTTGTACAGATAGAATTTGCTAAAGAGCTTGTTCAGCAGGTTTTCATTCAACACATGGAAGCAGTGATTGTCCAGTTTTTTTCTTTTTGTTTTGGCAGATTTTTGTTGCCGTTTTAAGACCTAAATAACATGATTATAACATTATTGCTATGCAGGATTATTACAGTGGCTTGCAAAAGTATTCATACCCCTTGAACTTTTTCACATTTCGTCACCTTACAACCTCAAACTTAAATGTATTTCATTGAGATTTTAAGTGATAGACCAACACAAAGTAGCACATAATTGTGAAGTGGAAAATGATGCATGGTTTTCAAAATTTTAATCAAATAAAAATCTTAAGTGTGACAGTGCAAAAGTATTCAGCCCCCTGTACTCTGATACCTCTAAACAAAATCCAGTGCAATCAATTGCCTTCAGAAGTCACGTAATTAGTTAATAGAGTCCAGCTGTGTGTGATTTAGTCTCAGTATAAATACACCTGTTCTGTGAAGACCTCAGTGGTTTGTTAGAGAACACTATTGAATTGAACTGCAAACCTACCAAGACATGGCCGTCAACTTAAACTGACAGATCGAGCAAGGAGAGCACTGGTCAGAGAAGCAGCCAAGAGGCCCATGGTCACTCTGGAGGAGATGCAGAAATCCACAGCTCAGGTGGGAGAATCTGTACACAGGACAACTATAAGTCTGCACTCCACAAATCTCGCCTTTATGGAAGAGTGGCAAGAAGAAAACCATTGTTGAAAGAAAGACATAAGAAGTGCTGGCTTCTGGCAAACTGTAAACGGCATTTCTTTGTGTGAATACTTTCCGTACCCACTGTACATACAGTACTAAATGGTGTTTTGCTTCTTACTTTCAATAATAATAATTAAATGCATTTTTAAATGTAGAAATATCTGTAAATATGCTAGTGTGTTTTAACACCACAATACATATAATAAAAATATGCCTATAATGTCACTGAAGCTGACTCGGCTATTAAAAATCATGATTGGTGCAACTATCACATTCAGAAAAGTTTTTTGCAATGGAATTTGTTGTATGATTATATGGGACTGATATTGTACTGTTATACTGTATCATCGACCTTTAGATTACTGCACATTTTGTGCAGTTTAACATTGTGTGTACACACCTTTTGTTCTCAGAATTGTCCTCCGAGATCGAGGAATCACTGACAGAGATGAATAACTGCATGACATTGCTAATGCCGGACAGCTTCAACCTGTTTAACGTGGAGCAAACAGTCACCAGTGTTGGGGTCCCCTCGACTGACACAGAACCTGACAGAGATTCCAGTGTCTCGGATGAACAGCCTTGCTGTAGCAAAGACCTGAACAAGGACTGTGGTGGAAAGATGACAAAGGAAATCAAAGGAAAAGAGGAGTCTAGTGAGAATTATGATGCAGAGGAAGTTATGGACGAAGACACTTTTATTCGCAGCTCTGGCCTGATGTCTCACAGCTATCGCCTGGACCTGAACGTGCCATTAGGTTGGTCGATTTTTGGCATGTTATTAAAGACTGTGAATTCTGTGACTTGTCCACATTGTTCAGGGCTCAAAAACAGTAAAAAAAAAAGTCTTCAGGGTTGCTTTGAGAATATGAGAAGCTTCTGCCTTGATGTGATTAACTGCATTATAAATCTGTTTTGCTTTGCCATTTTACATTTTCACATAATGCTTGTTTCAGCATCTCATGGAGAAAAGAATCAAATGACCAGCAAAATAAAATGTGGTAAATGCTCATGCATATAAAAGTCAATCTCTAACAGGAGCAGTTACTTATCATGCAGTTATGAGGAAAATTACAAATCTTGTTTAAAAAGTACATTATTTACAACAAAGGTTTTCTGATGATGTTTCCATCTGTGTTAACAGTTGGATTACTTTGGTATATTGTACATCAAAATAGTTTATAATGAATTTATTTGCTCATGCTTTTCTTTGACATAAAAATATTGTTAAGTTTGGAGAACTCTGTGTGAATAATGATTTAATCTGTCCACGTCACTAGATTTGAATGTGAAGGAGAATGAGGAGAATGAGGCAGTAGTGAACAACATGAGGGACCTTCACAGACTTATCAGTAGTAGACACCTTCCTATGGTCCAGTCCTGGGTCCAGGTATGCCACCCTGACAGCACCACAGTTTAGAACTGAGATTTTAATGGCTAATGGTCTGATCTGTCCAACATGCTTAAGTTTTCCAGAGCTAAACAATAAGAAAACATACTGTTTTACTCTAATTATGGATGTAAAACACAAGTTTCAACACTTCGATCTCAAAATATGCTGCGATTTGATTCCGCACTGGCAGTCTGCAATGAAGTTTTTTTATGAAATTCAACAAAATTTGAATTTCTTTGAACTCACAAATGCAGACAATATGTTTTTCTTAGTAAAATGTCATTAAACAATTATGTAGGAGCATGCAGTGAGGAATCTTCTGCAGATAATGTAGCAACAGGTGTGAAAATAAAATTGTGTGCATTAATGCGTCATGTCTATGCATTGGATGCTTTAATTACAGCCCTAGCAATTATATTGCTACATATTGTGATGCCTTCCAGTTTGATAAAACACAGGGAATCTGTGATTTGACATGGACTACAGCATTTTTAATTTTTGATTTGATTGCTGCTAATGAATACTTTTGACTCTTTCAATCACAGCACAACTTGGATAATTGCTCAGTGGCTAATTTGCATATTGCTAACTTTTTGATGATAAAACCGATGCAATTGATATCATTTGTGCTCTTCAGGTTTTTACAAAGGTTGGTGTAGAGGAACAGCTGATGAGGAGAGCCACAAACTTTAAGAATTCTCTTGAGAAAGTTTTACGGAAACATGATGAGCTTCATATAGACTACAAAACAAGACGAAGAAGAGTGGTGAGCCTTTTTACATTTTTTTTCTGTTAGTCAGTAGGGAAGCATTGTCAATGTCTTGTTTATAAATAGAGAGCAAAGGTAAGCAAATATGATGTGTACCAGACATATCTGAATATTTTGAAACTACTTACCTGAGGTTTGGTGTGGACAAAATGTGCTAGAAATGTGGAGGGTGTTCTCATTGAGTGTCAACTTGATTAAAAGTAGTCAGTTTCAAAACCATTGGTCAGCCAATAAGTATGTTCTAAAAACTGGACAGTTGATCAGCTAAGCAGTTTATTAACAACTTAGTTATCAGTAATAAATAAAATGATCTTCAGTACAAATGCTTCTAAATGTGACTGAACATTTGTAATGAATGTTTTGTAACTTCTTTGAAAAGGAAAACAATATGTATACTACATAAATAATTACGTTAAATAGGGCAGTGTATGGGCACTGTAGCAGTACATATGATTATACAGGTTTATAAATAAATCCATGACAATACTGTATTGTGAGAAATTGTAAGCATATTGCCATATTTTAAAAATCAAATTTTAGGAACACCATCATGGTATAAAAACACACCTTTTATATGATTTTACAAACACATTGAACATCTGAATAATATATAAGCAATACATATAAAATGATATTGAAGTATATGTGCCATTAAAGCTGTTTCCAGTAAACATGGTTAGGTGTTTACACACAGCAACATGAATCTCTGTCTGACAAAGTCTTGTTTTTCAGAATTGATACAGTATCACAAAACAATACTGTGATACTCAAGTGTGTCAAACATTTTCTTTTGATTTCATTATTACTGTAGATGTAGAAATGTGACCTTTTACATATATAAAATATATTTTTGTCTTTTAAAAAAGATGTCTTGCATGTAGTTCTGCTGCTTATTGTACGTCCAGCAGAGGGTACCATTTCACAACATTTGAGACCATGTTGAGTACAGGGGAGGACTACTAGCATGCTTTTCATTATCGGCATGCCACTGTGTTTTTCTAAAGAGGTTCTGCAGTAATCACTCTGAATTAATTAAATGCTTGTGAAATATAAAGAAATGCACAGAGATGACAACTCTTCTTTACTGTCCATCTAAGATACATTGACTCACTTATACATTTTGAACACATTTAGTAGGAAAAATGTTATATTACTTTACATGGAAATTCTAAACTCAGCCCTCAGTGCCATAACTTGATATTGATAATGCAAATTCCAGCTAAATTACTGCCGCAATGAGCAAATGGGTATTGGAACGTTTTGCAAATGTACTGAAGTGCAATGCATCAGACCTGAGATTAGCTCAGTGAGCGAGTTAGCAGGCACGGCGCGGCTGCTAATGGAGACCGGCGCAGAGCAGGGCCGAATGGGACACACCTAGCAGTTAGGAGACACATCATTATGACACATGATATCCGCTTTTAACTGGGCGAAAAGAGCGAGCTGGGGAGAGGGAATGGAGGCGAGTGACAGTGACAAAGCGCTTTACCGCACCCTATAAAGGTTTATCACTGTCAGCGGCCATTTCCAATGCAAAAAGCCAGTGCTTTGTGATAAAGCAACAACTTAAAGCCCTTTATCATAATTAGTTTTTCCTTTTTACCCTTAAAAGCATTCCATTACTTTATTCGCTTTATCATGGCCATGACATGGATGGAATTGCTTTTTTTCCTCAATTTCTGCTGATTGCTGAATTGGCAATATATATGAAAACAAACGAAAAAGAAAAGGATTGTTCACTGTTTGAATGGCTACAGCATTTTTGGAAACTGTATTACATGCAGGCTTGATACTGAGCTTTAAATGAAATATCACAAAAGCAGGAAAAGTAGTATTATAAACCAAGTCACTCTATTAATACATGATAATTAAAAAAAAAGGATCAGTTACTCTCATAATGGTCACATTAAAGACCATTTTTCCTCAATCCGTAAGCTTTGGCACCGACTCCTTCTGGCTTGCCCATCAGATAACTGTAGCTGTTGACATTTGGAACAGGAGCATAATGCACGGCTGTGTTGTGATCGCACAGCCTCCATTTAATTATTGGTCACGGAGGTTTTGTGTTAAGCACCCTGAATTTGTAGAGCAGACACCTTTCCGACTTCCCAAAAGAGGAGCACATTTACCATGCGGCCAGGGGGAATATTGCATTGTTTACACCGATAAGGCATCTTATCAGGACGCTGAGGAAGAGCAATAATTGATGTGTCTCACTGTGTTTCCCCCCCCCCCCCATTGGCAAACTCAAGATAAACCATGTCTATCTGGGTTCCTTTCTTCATTCCAGACCTATCAGGGATTCTTTACAATGTTTTTGCAATTCTTGTACCAGGGTAATACCTTATTAAGTTGGATACGAGTGAAAAGTTTGACTGTGAAGCAGCGGTTGACCGATTATCAGCCTTGACTGATAACCGAGGCTGATATTTAGCATTTTTACACTTACTGGAATTGACACTTAAATGCTAGTTTTGAGCTGATAAAACAGTTTTTAATTATTTCTTTTAATCTATGTGCATATGTAATTGCATATTTTATATGCAAAATTGTATATTTTTATTTTGGCTCAGCATCCTGACCACAACTCTGTTTGGTGGAAATGTTGGCCACATGTCAAGTAAATCCAGTCAAATGTCTAAAGCTCAAATACTAAAATATACTTTATTTTTTATAATGTACTGATATTAAACCGTGTTCATTTAATATAAGATGTGTGTATTTTCACACTGCAAATATAAAGTGTATAGTAAATGAATATCAGTCATAAACATCCGTTATCATTGATTATTAATTGGTATCTGTATCAGCTATGAAAAAAAACATAACTGTCAATTATGACTTAAATGTGATTTATTTTGGAATTCAAGCTTTAGTATACTTTAGAGATATTTACCATATAAGTATGCCCAGTTTAAAATAGTAATATGTTTTAATATCTTGTGAAACTTTTTAATCATCTGCACCTTCTGTTACATTACTTTATTACACTTTCCAGAATTTTGGATAAATTGCATCTATAACATGCCTTATTTAAAAAGAAGTCAAAAATGTTTATTTCAGGTTTTTTTTCTAAGTGTACTTGTTAGTAACTTTAATAAAATCATGACTTTATTTGTAATTCTCACACAAAGTGGTGTATAAATTCTTAGACTTCACAGGGTAAGCCAGTTCTGAGACTCAAAATCAGTTTTTTCTCCACATCTGAAGCCAGAAACATTCTGGAAGACCTTCATTCATGAAATGTTGTATGATCATTCCTTTCTCTATTGTGAAGAAAATTACAGAAAGGTTTCTTATATATAATGTACGTCTAACTGCAGGATTTATGCTAGATTTTATACTTCAAAATATTCCTCTCTTCACAATGAAATAAACTTTAAAATTTTAACCTCATCCAAAAGAACTTTATTGATAAAAAAAACACCTTTAAATGTAAGCATGTGTCTTACTTCCATAATGTCAGTGTCCAAATTTTCAGGAGATTATTATTATTATTTAGCTCCTTTTTAACATTTCTGGATAATTGGACCAATAGAAATGTACAGAATGTGCTTTGAATAATCTCTGTTTACGTTACTTGCATTTAAAGTAAAGATGGGTTTTGCACTGCCCTCTAAAGTTACTATTTTGATGGTGACAATACCGAAATGTAATTTTTTGAAAAATAATAATACAATATTTGTAGGATCAACTGGTAAAAATGAACTGTGATGTATTGTGTAAAACAATTACTCTGTATCTCTGAAGTGTTGTGCATTAAGATTTTTTCATTGTTGTTCACATAATTGAATATTTTCTTTGTATTTTAACATCTCTTTTGAGGGACTATTTAGGTGCCTAACTGCATTTAAATTCTTATGAAAGTAGGTCTATTTTTAAATTTACTCATCAAAATCACAGCTGAACTGAATGTAGTCCCAAGGGAATAGTTGTGGGCCCTGGGGGGCATTGAGGTGCCATTTCCTCTGGTCCCCCAGACAGCGGCAGGCTCTGAGAGGGCCTATTATGCTGTGCTGAATTAAGAGACCTCCATCCATCATCTGCTGTTTATCTACATCACAGGCATTTCAGCAACCATCAAACCACTGTCACTATTACTTACCTATAATCGCTGTTCAGACCACAGGTAAAAGCAGTTAAAATTAGACTTCATAGCTGAGCTTCATTTAAGAATAATATATATAAAAAGATGTAATAAGTACAGTTTTGAAAAAATTATCAGATGTCTAATTTACTGTAATATTATTGTTTCTTCCTGTTAGTTGTAATTTATTAGTAATTATTTTCTTTCTTTCTTTGATTTCTGGTGCCCCAAATAAGATTACTTCCATTAAAGGTGGACGGTCTCTACCTACCAGAACATGCATCTCAAAATGGGCTACTACATTATACTAGTAATGTATGCAAAGTTGTGTGCTTTTAAAGCAAGAGCTGTCTCAGAGAGGCGCTTTTCAGGTGAAAGAATGTTAAATTGCCTCCAGAGACAATGGTGGGCAACTTCATGAGCTTTTCTTTCTCTCCTCGTCTTTCTCTCGGGTCGGCACAGTCTGGCTTAGTGGGCCTCGGAGCATTTCATTCCATTCTGTGGCCGGCGAGCCTGCCAGTCCCCACACCTGAGTTATTGGTTTGCTGTAATAATTTGCAAGACCTTCCCAGTAAGAGAGGAGATTAGCATATAAATAGCAGATGCGCGGAGGACCATCACAGCTGAGTACATTTAATTTTTAGTTTATAAGATTGAATGGGTTTTTAAACGCATAGCCATCAAACTTGGCCAAAGACAAATGAAGTCGAGAGTTCAGTTGTCCGAGGCTGCCTCCTCGGATCATTTTTTAAAAGGATAACAGACTTGCTTAAAGGAGTGAGCCCCGCCGACGCTTCCCTGGGCACAAAGTAATTGAGATTGCTTACAGAGTTAATTAGACCATACAAAATATATTGGGAGGGTGCGGGAGCACTTTAGCCCTGCTGGAATGTGTTTTTCCTCATAAGTGGGGGATATTTAACCGGAACCTCATTATCTGCCCCTCTCCCAGCCAAGGAGACGGAGGTTGACACAGCCAGCGCACAATCGATAGAGTTCACTGCAGATGTCTTTAAGTAGGCCGCTCAGGAGCAAACACACTGTTTAATATTCACTGTTATTCTAATATGGACCACTTCTGTTAATGCTTAGGCTGTTCTGATCTGCTTGAAGATAATATCTCACTGTTTCTATTAAATATTCAGCTAATTTAATTACTTCAAATGCAGGTTATAATCTTTTCCAAGCAAAAACTACTCAAACATCTTTTACATCTGGCTGAACTCTATTTGGCCTGTTGCTTATGTAAAAATTGATGCACTTGAAGACCATGGGAACATATAAATAATTAAAATTTCTATAATATAGACTACAAAAAAGTTTAAATGGGGGAAAAAAACCCAACAAAATTTGCTTGAGATCTCTTAAACAACAGTGTTGGTGTGAGTGACTGACAGACCTATATCATTGACTCTGAAGTCCAAAATTCGCCACAAACCAAAAGCCTTCACATTATAGTGTGAAATAGTGCATTTTGGATGTTTTATACTGTTAAATTTGTGTGGCTACCACGAAAGTGATGAAGACAAATGATGTTTTATGAATGGGTTAATGCTGTGAGATTTCACAAAGCATATAAATGGAAATTTAAAAAATCCTTTTGAGAATAAAGTAAGGCAAGTTCTCCATTATATTCATTATAAACATAATGTTTATAAAGTGTTAATGCTTATGTAGAGTATTTCAGGCTCTGTTTTTGCTGTTTGCTTGCTCTGTTTTAAGATTCACATTTTTCAGTAACAGAAGGGTGTCAAAATAAAAGTTCTCAATCATTCTCAAATGAATACACTCTGACAGTTAACTGTGCACAAAAACAGCAGGCTGATCACGTCCATTCCTCAAGTACAAAGTTTTGTTCATGACATTGCTGTGGCACACATGTACACTTACGAAAGTCTGTATGGATGGGCGAAATATGTAATCCTTGTGATTTTTAGGGAATTCTAAGCTTTACTTGCTTTGTAAGTTTTACTTGCTATGAAAACTACCCATTTTTCATTGAACACAGAGAAACAGTGATCAAATTCAAAGCACATTTATTAGACTCTGGGATTTTTGTAAGACAGACTTTATACATGTATGTTGTAGCTCAACTGAACAAGATCAACTTAATTACAGAGAGAACACTGATTTAAGTTCCCAGCGGCTTTAAATATGGTAATAGGATTAATAACTTATCTGCAAATAACAGAAGTGCAAAAAATGCTCTTCAGATCAGTATGCTGGTCAAATCTTGTATTCGCTGCAAAGTAAAGAGTCATTTTTCCTCAGGGGGAAAAAAAAAGTTTCATGGGTGGGATTTTACCAGAGAAATGAAAATAGTTGTTACTTTTATAGAAGTTATAGAGGCAGCCAAGCAAATAGTGTGTTTTAAATGCAAAGGAGACACTAAAAGGTGGGCTCCATATGTTAGCCTGGCCTGTGTCAGCGAAATGTTCCAGTATAGAGACCGATTCTCTTCAGCACTGCTTTTCCTGTAGAAGACTTACAATGCTGCCATCAAGAGTTGGCAGTGCAGATTTTATCATGGTAGAATTAAAGTGAATTAAAAATAAAATAACGCTGGCTGGCTAAGAATTTCAACTCGGTTGGTGATCTTTTTCCACCACGTTTTAATCCATCAAGGCGGAAATAACTGCACAGGATTAAAGAAGACAACACTTATAAACAAAATAGCAATCTCCCTTTCCGTAAGCACTGGCTACAAGGAATGAAAAACTGTGCTGGTGTTTGGAATAATGTTGTGTTTTGTTTTTCTCTGATTTAAGTAGGATTTTAACTTTTAACAGCTGGTTTCCTTTGTAAGATAGAATTGTTGCAGGAAAATTACATTCAAAAGAAGTCGAGACGTTTCAGTCAGATGGTAATAAAACATGGAAATAAAGAATGACTCTTTCCTCATGGTTTATGACAAACATAATTAAATTGGTTTCTTAATATAATGCTTCACCAAAACAAAATGAGCACGACATTTTCAGTGCAAGTGTAGTTGATCAATGTGTTTGCTTCTTTAGTTTTGCACTGTAGGTAAAACACATAGGAAGTGTTCACATTTGTATATTTTTGTATTGTTATCAGCCTTGTACTGAACATAATCATGCTTTAGATACCAGAAATGTTTTTGCAGACCATAGCTTTTTTGGGATTTGATTAGTTCATCATTATGGCATTTGTACTGAAAAGTGCTATTTTACTAAACACAATATTACAGCTAGTAATAATGACTTGCATTTGTAGCCTTTCCCCTTTAATAAGCATTCAGGATTTAGTGGTGGAAGACTTTCTCAGGTAACATATGGTGGCATCTGGGGCCTGGTGGTTATGGACTCTTGAGCAAGGCATGTAATCCTCATCTGCTCCCCAGTCACTGTGGATAGAAGCATGTGTACTCATTGCTCACTATTGTGGTTTTTGTGTGTGTGTGTGTGTGTGTGTGTGTGTGTGTGTGTGTGTGTGTGTGTGTGTGTGTGTGTGATTTGCATACATTCGCTGTGTTCC
>BRDA01073186.1:5103-34902 GCA_036984385.1 Crenuchus spilurus | reverse complement strand
TGCTTTAGATACCAGAAATGTTTTTGCAGACCATAGCTTTTTTGGGATTTGATTAGTTCATCATTATGGCATTTGTACTGAAAAGTGCTATTTTACTAAACACAATATTACAGCTAGTAATAATGACTTGCATTTGTAGCCTTTCCCCTTTAATAAGCATTCAGGATTTAGTGGTGGAAGACTTTCTCAGGTAACATATGGTGGCATCTGGGGCCTGGTGGTTATGGACTCTTGAGCAAGGCATGTAATCCTCATCTGCTCCCCAGTCACTGTGGATAGAAGCATGTGTACTCATTGCTCACTATTGTGGTTTTTGTGTGTGTGTGTGTGTGTGTGTGTGTGTGTGTGTGTGTGTGTGTGTGTGTGCGTGCTTCATTGCATGGATGGGTTAAATGTGTAGGTTTTCTGTGTGCAAACTCATTTCTCAGTGATTCTGCATTTTCACTTTCAAAGTGGATGGCTTGACTCTTTAAAAGTCCCTAAATAGTGTCTATTAAACCTCCATGCTAGAGAACCAAAACCAACAGCCAAACGTCTTTATTTTCTAGTGAGAGATGACATCAAGTATAAATTGTATAGATTTGTATCCGGTAGAACTGAAATGATCTGATGCGTGATAAAGTGAGTGAGTTAGCTAAAAAGAACATATGTAATTAAGCCTGTATTGTTCTCAGAGTTGGAGGGAGAAAAACACACTGACACTGCAAATCCAAACTTAAAGAAAATGACAGAGGAGCTCATGTAGAAGAAGGAACCCAAGGGCTTCTATGTACATTTATTCCCGTCTGAAACAAAGCTTTTTTTATGGTAATCGGAAAAGTTTTGGTGCAGTGTTCCTTTAAATCGTTTACTTTTTAACTACTTGGCTGAAATGATTGCAGCTCTGCAGTGTCTTTCTCTGAGGTATATGCTTCACTTTTCCTCTGCACCCTCTCATTATTATGTATAAGATTAAGCAGACCTGCAGGCCGAAGTGCTTTAAATGTGGCCATGTATTGAGCTAAGGGCTTGTTTTCCTCCACAGCTCCAGTAAAAGTGCAGCTATCAGCGTGTGCCTGCGTGCTTCACTCACCCAACACCGCCCAGCACCAGTAATTGAGACCTCATCCAAAGACAGTTTATACCTTAATCTGCAATTGTCAACACAGCCCGCCTGCAGTAATGAAAAAGAAAATAAAAAAAGAGAGCGGAGGAATAAAAAAGGAATAGGCAAAGCGAGCTTTGATCACCCTTTAGTGCCTGATATAGAGGTAATCATGGAGGCAATTAAGCAGAATAAATGGAAAAAAAAAATGCGTGCCTGCGAACCGCATCTCGCGCAATGCCCTCGAAAGGAAGGGCACACACATTATGTATACCGTTTTATGAAAACGACCCCCATATTTAAAAACTGGCATTCTGTTATGCATTGTAGCGCAGGGAACGGTTAAGCACCTTTTGAGTAAATTAAAAGGCATAAATTCTGTTTAGCGCTGATGCCGACGCCTCCCCAGGCTCGTGGGCTCTTTCTCGTGCCGAGCCGAGCGGAGGAGAGGAGAAGGGGGGCCGTAGAAAGCCTTGGGTTGCTTTTCACCTTTCATAAATTCCAGCCTGGGGATTTTCTATACCTAAAAAAAAGAAATAATAATTTGCAGGCCGGCAGCTCATTGTTATTCTGTATAGATTGATGGTGGTCATTTACCCGGCTGGGGAAGTTAAGTGCTCCTGTCATTCCTGAAGAGCATAATTGGGAGGTTCCACAGGTCAGTGCCAGTGACAGTTTTCTCTTTTGATTAGTGTTAGAGTGATAACAAAACTTACAGGGGAAGGTGATGGATGAGCACGTGCGACAAAGAGAGAACGGAGCTCACCTGCTACCTCAAAGCACCAGCGAGCCACCATTTGTGCCAGGTTGAACTAGTCTTTAAAGGCCTTAAATGTTTAACATTGCACTGATTTTTTTTATTTATTTAATATATTAACAATTATAGATTTCAATTTAAAACCAGTTCAGGAGGCTCAAGAAGCATTTGCACTTCATTTCTCTGGAATAAATTTACATATCATCACTGGCTAAACAAGACCTCACACATCTAAAATGTAAACTTTATAGGAGGTTCCATATGATGATGTATTCCGGGTCATTCTGGGTCATTTCTATTTTGGTTTATAATATAAAGAATGGTCCATGTTTTGAAATTGGTGTACAAGCAAAGTCACAAGCAGTAGCAATATACAGACAAATAGAGCTACACAACACCACTCAAATGTTTGGGGTCGCTATGAATTTTCCACATTACTTTTATTTCTTCTTTTAGTTTTTTCCCCCTAGTTTAGGGACCAGGATTAAATCCACAAGTCCTCCTGCTCCAGATACTCAATCTTCTACAGTAGTTTGGTGAAGAATGTCACCACTTTTTAGCTCAGTATTGGTGTCTCCCAAATGTTGTTTACTGTAGACCAGAAGTTTAGCCAGTATTTCACACAAGGCAACATGGGACACAGGAGTGTCATGGATGCACTAGAATAATAGAATATTAATGCCTAAAGAGCCTGACCTATACATGCATTTTCAACAAGGATTTGTCTTTGTAAAATGAAAAAGGTGATTTTTCAACTTTACTGAAACAAATGTAGCATTAGTGCTAGCTCAAAGCACATGTCCATCATATTTTTACATCCCATATTGCCTTGCACAAAATAATTGATAAACATCAGGTGGAGAGTAAACAGCTGTACTAAAGTCTATAAGCTCACTGTCAACAACTTGAGAGATACAAATCTGAGCTAAAAAGTGGCACTACTGTCCTACTTCACCCTTCTACTATAGAAGTTCTATAGAATATCTGGAGCAGCAGCATTTGTGGATTTTATCATAGTTTCCAAATGGCTGGAAAACAATTATTTTGAAATACAAGTATTAAAAGTAGAAGTAAAGGTTTTGGTATTATATATGTTTTTATTATCTTTCTTTTGATATTTTCTGGCATTTTCATATCTATATATAGCATTAACATAACACATACGGGCTACCAAGAAACGTTTTTGCTTTGTTTTCTTAGACTGGGTCTTTGGGAAGTCTTTAAACCTTAAGGAGATTCATAATCCATTCAAACCTTTATATCCCGTGGAGCCGTGAAGTTCAAGCAGTTGCAAACTTCCAGGAAGCTGTAACAGGGTTACAACAAAAGGCTACAGCAGTCAGAGTCTTACAACCTGGATCTGCTTTGGATCGGCTCCTTATCTGCTGTGTGGTGTTGGGTTGATCTCTTTAAAGTGATTGCATGATGCTAACCCAGCTCTCAGACTGAAGGGTGAAAAAGCTCATATCACTTGCTGAGCTTCTTTCTCTCAGCAGCTTCGCACGTAGCTTCTTATCAGGTACACCTCCACCTGGCTAGCTGAGACTAAGATAACCCAATATTACCTACATATCTGTCAATCTTTGTTCCCCCCCTTTCTGGCTCTCTGTTAAACATGAGAGTTGCCAGTGTGAGGTTTTTTTCCTCCCTAAACCTTTAAAACCTTCTGCTGTTTGTTAGAAGATGGTGTTTTTGGTCTTGTAGCTTCTAATTGTACTAATAATTTATGGAGATGTTCCCCACCCTCATATTTTCCTCTGAACACAGATGGGTGTTAAAGAACTTCACTATATTTATTCTTGCCGCCAGTAGGCAGGTGCAGTGAATTGGCTGAACCTAACAAGCACTGTTTTATGCAGCCACAATTAGATGGGACAATGGTCAGATAGACTACCACTATGGAAAAAATTGGATGTGGTCAACTGGAAATTCTATTACGAGTCTGAATTAAAATGTAAAGAGGTCCGAGCGTTACTGCATAGTTTGCCAGGCAGGGCGCTGTAAATCTCTGGAATATCCTGGGGCCGTAGTCAATCCTATTTAAGCATTAATCAGCACTGTTAACGTTCTAAGTCATGGGTTAGCTGTTTGCAAGCAAACATTTGTGGGAAAACTTTTGTGTTGTGCTTAATTTCATAGGCAGTTTTATTCTATTGTGCGTTAATGGGAAATTTTAGGTTTTAAGAAGATAAATGATCCTTTTTGTTGTTTGGATTGATATGGATTAAATATTACATTTCTGTCTCTTCTGACTTAAATCAGATCTCAGAAAAATCTCAATTTTTGCAATATCATCCACTTCTAAATCTGTCTATTATAAATATATACACATTTGTATTCTCTCTCTCTCTGGTTTCTTACACAAGATAAAGGCTGGAGAGGAAGATGATGATGATGAAGATGATGATGATGATTTTGAGGAGGTACCAGAAAAGGAGGGATATGAGCCGCATATCCCAGATCACCTGAGAGTGGAGTATGGTGAGTTTGTTCAGGTGCAGACAGCAGTGCTTCTTTCTGCACAAACACACACTCATTAGACATCAAAAAGGGCTTGCACTGCAGCCAAATCCCAATAATCTCTCATAGAATAACACTGCACCCACCAGGCCAATTAAAGTGGTGAGTTAAAAAGGTTTGTTTAAAGAGATGGACATTAGACACAAGGGACATATTTATTTGTAGAATAATGAGTACGGTACTTAAATGAGATGTATTTAAGTGGGTTTACTTTAGAATTAAATCACCAAGAATCAAGTGCCTACAGTTATTAATTGGTCTTTACTTCACTCAAAAATTGTACTGAACAGTACAATTTGGGTCAGTACCTTTTTTGTCAACATACCTTAATATACCTATTGTAATGTATGTATTTGAAGTTGTATTGACTCCACTCACCTTGTCCTGACTTCTAGACTCTTACATTATTATTTTTTAAATATAAATTTGCTTCTTTCTCCTGGAAAAATCAATGTAGTGAACATTAAAAATACACTCAAGGACCATTTACGGGTGCATTTACATTGTTTATACCTTCGTAAATTTGTTGCTTTATTTTTTACATTTTACAAAATGCCGTGAAATCAGGACTAAATGTTGTAATAAATAATATAAAATCTGAATGCTAACCCTGGTATTGGAGATCCTTGCAGTGAGTGAGTTTAAAGCGGGGAAAATGTTCAGAGCCATCAGGACCAGGGTTTGGAGCCACTGATTTAAATAAATACCTGCTGCTGGCGATATTACAAATAAAATTGTGCAGATAATAAACTGCAGTGCTTTTTAGAGAGTAATGAATCTGTTTAAGCTTGGGTTAAATCAATTAAACCAATTAAATCCCACAAATGCTGTGGGGCATCCAATAAAAATCTGTTTTGACAGCCAACTGTTTGTACATGCAAAAGACTCCATCTGTCCATCTGTGCAAGGACAACCATATTGATGAGAAGCTACCCGCAAAAAGACACAGGTCAAGCAGGAGGTCAGACACAAGCTAAATAGTAAAGATTATATTTGACACACAATCTTGCCAAGGGTAAAATGTATAGTCAAATACCATTGGCAGTGAAACTGGCTGCTAAAGATTAGTCTGTGTAATTAATAGTGACTGGTAGGAACATTTCCAATGAAGTATCAAAATACTGAAAAACTGAATGCAAAAGTGTGGCAAAAATGTTGCAAAAAAATGGCTTTTAGTCTCTTATGAGGGACTTTCAGTTTCTGTCTTTAGTGGCAAAACTGGGCATCTAACTATCTTTACATTGTTTATTATTTGGTTGCACTGTTATAAGACAAGTATTTTGTATGAATATGCACCACTTTTAAACAGTTTTAGTATTTTAAACATACATATATTCTCATATTTCCCCTAGTTTCTCCCCATTGTGTTGGTAGCCAATAAACCCACCCATTCATTAAGACTCTCCCCATCACTTGTAATGTCCCTGACTCTGTAAGAGGGTGCAGACTTGCATGTGAAGTCAAGCTCTTTGAGGAAACCGCATGATCGCCAGTTCTGATGGCTCGCCTGGCAGACGGCTGAGTAATGTTGGATAGAGAGTGCCATATTACTCATCCAGTGAGAACAGTTTTTGCTCTCTTGGGCCCCGGCTGGTGAACAGCATGAGCCTGGGATTTGAACTCACAATCCTCATATCATAGTGACTTCGCCTTAGTCCGCTGAGCACTCGGGGCCCCTAAAACATTTTACCATGCATTTCTTTTTTTAGCCAAATCTTAAAACTGTCCTGTGGTGTGACTGCCTCAAGCATGTTTCGGTCAATTTTAGCTTTTGTTAATTAAAAAAATATTGACAGAGAGCTTAGACATATTTTGCAAGTGTCTGTGTTTAAATAAATGACTCTCATTTTGTTCTGCATATTTGTCTTAAAGAATGTAGGTAGAAAACTTCCTCTGGTGTGATGTCATATCCTGATTTTTAATTGGGCAATTCTACAGACAGGGTTTGTTATTGTCCATTAGTGTGACTCCCCTAAATTATTTTTTAAATTAAAAGTTGTGTCTTGTGTCTTGCTGCTAATTACATTAGCTAACAATTGCTTGGTCATTAACTGGCTGAAATGTCCTTTGGTGTGACCAACAGTGTCCATTGGTGTGACTGTGTATCGTCACACTAGAAGACAAAAATGTCACATATGAGGACAAAGTCTTTTAAAACATTTAAAATGAAATCATTAAATAAAACTCCATGTTTTTATTTTTGTAGGTGGAGGTTTATTTAAAATGCAATAACTGCATTCATTTAAAAAATGTACTGCATATTTGTCAATTACCCTTACATATATAAAATTATGCCTCTAGTATTGATCTATGTTTGATGTAGTTCTATTTGTTGATAGAACTGTTCTTAACCTTCTATGACGGTTCATCTGATGAGCACTACAGTGGACACAGAGTGAGAGAAAATTCTATTATTTGTTGCATAATCTGCCCACTGTCTCCACAGCGGTATTAACTAAAGACTCATTAGGCTGTAATTTCCATGGAGCCAAGCTGCTTTGATTAGTAAAGTATGTAATGATCAGTGTGCCGGCCATGCCAAATTAACAATGCAGTGGTGTTAATGAGCTCCCATTAGCCCACTGTTGTAATTTACAACGTCCACCTGCCCTTACTGCAGCGGGGGGGCGAAACCTCTGGGAGAATCTGTCCTCCTCTCAGCCGGGCAGGTCTATTCTGCAGCTGAGACCTGCAGCCATGAATTAAACTCTGCCCGGCCTCCGGAGCAGCTTCTGCAGGAGTAATGAGGATGCCCCATACTGTAATAGAGCTCTTAAGATGATTCCAGAGCTTAATGATTGGACATAATTTGGCTTTTGTGTCTGGGAGAATATTTTTCAAGCTATTAAAAGTGAAGAACAATAGATGAAACCTGCGCCAAAACGTTTCTGGCTTTAGTGTTCCTGATAAAGGCTGGAGATGGGCTGACCGACCTGCAAGATGTGATTCAGGTGATGTAGAAAATATCATTTGGATTTACTGCCAACTTAACTTTAGCGTTCCAGATCTATCAATCAGTGCGAGTTACTATCAGCACTTTCATTTAGCATTACATTAAGCCGTCAAAGCATTTCGGTTCATTTCCTGCTAATCTTTTTTCTTCTTTTTTCCTCCAACTCCTTTCAAAAGCAGCGTGAGGCTCTCATCCAGAGAAAAATTGTTTCATTTGGAAAGCATTTCTCTTCTTTTCCTCCATTCTCTCTTACTCTCTCTCTCTCTCTCTCCTTCTCTCTGTGCTCCTTTCACTGCTGATCTTTTATCTATCCCTTTATCCCGGCATTCCTGTCAGGACGTTATCTCTTTCTCAAATTTACATTTTAATTACAAGGCCTGCTGAACTCAGGAAAATCAATAATGCCACCATTGGCAGCTCCACTCTGTGTCTACTGCTGGGCCTCTCTATTTCCTCTTATTGATTTATCTCTTTAACACCTGCAACTTTATTGCTTCAGACAAATAGCTACCATTTTGGTCAATTTGAACAGAAAAAGAAAGGATTTGGTCTTATTTCATGATTGCGTGCTGTGGAGGCTGGCGATGATGCAATAAGTGATGGGGAGTGAGTGAGCCTGGATTAACTGTATGCCCCAGGGATCAGGCTCAGGAAAGTGAAATCTTCTCCAAATGTTTTGCTTCCTGCCTCACACCATATTGGTGTTGGATTGTTAAAAGCCACTGTACAAAAAAGTTTTTTAGTTTTTATTGTAGGTATTTGCTTACTTACAGTTTGAGTTCTATAGTGCATTTCCTGGCACTCAAAGTGCTTTGACGTTTGGGACAGACATTACAGTCACCCCAAGCAGTACCAGTGGTTAGCATCCACCTAGGTGATGTCCACAGGTGAAGTCTGACCACAAATTTCCTACTAGCCAGAGAATTGAGGAGAGACTTAGCCAGTTCTTAAAGTTGGAGATGATTAGGAGTGGGAAATTTAACCAGGACATTGAGGCAACACCTCTACTCTCTGTCCTCATTACTGCACTGAGGCATTGTGATGCACACAGTGTCTTCTGTTGTCCACCAACACTTCCAGCAGACACAAAAGCTTTCCTTTGAGGTCTTCCATCCAAGTACTAACCAGACCCAGACCTGCTTAGCTTCAGTGGTTTTGCATGTTAAGTTGTACAGGTACTATAGCTGCTAGCAAAGATTATGCATCAATATGGAGTTTTTGGGTAACATTCAGTAACACATCTTTTACAGCAGACTGTGACCAATACCAGTAACTTATAAAACCTAATACCAATACTGATCATTTAAGAGATTAAGATGAACCAATTTGCCAATGTGATTTGCACACAATGGAATTTGACCTCCCCATTTAACACATTCATGCAGTGAAACACAAACACACACTAGACTGTGAGAATTTGTGCCCGAAGCGGTGGGCAGCCCTTATCCACTGGCACCCAGAGAGCAGTTAGGGGGTTAGGTGCCTTTCTCAAAGGCACTTCAGTCATGTCATGTCCTGTCTGGGGATCGAACCGGCAACCTTCTGCTCACAAGACCAGATCCTTACCACTAGGCCATGGCTTCCCCCAAACAAAGTTATTTCCCAGGAGTGAGCCAGTTCTTTTAAACATCTCTTTGATCAGAACAAAGGGAACCAATTCATACTGGAGAGCCATTGTTTTTATTGTTGTGCCCAAATGTAACTCTATCCCCTAAATCCAGACCCCACAGTTACCGTTTAACATTAAGCAATCAGAGAGAGAGAGAGAAATCAGCTTCAGAGTGAATGAAGAGAGCATCTTTAGCGAGAACAAAGTGAATTAGAAATAAAACTTGCCAAAACGGATATGACTTGATGAAAGCAATGTTATTGTATTCTTCAGTATTCAGAAATGTAATTCATTGAATCATTAAGTGTACCTCTTGTGAAACCTTTTGCTGTTTTATGTATTTAAATAATTGCATTTGGTCTGTGATCACAATTAATCACAATTAAATATTTAAATAATTGTACACTACTACAAATATATTGCCCACCAATATTTCATGTATTTGTCTCCGTGTTCAGTTCTGAGTCTCTTGTGTAAATAAGGTTAGTCAGAAACTCTGAGGTTTGCAGTTATCATCAGAAATAAGAAACGTGTGGTGTAATATTCTGTATTCTCACTGATAATCTGAAAATGCAGATTCTAAACTTTTAAACCATATCACATTTGTGTTTTAAGTAGAAATGTTGATCTTTTAATATAATTTGAGTTTAATAAGTCATTGCATAGTGATTCTTTTAGCTTTTTACTATGTTTATGCTTATAATCATGTTTAGTCAGAATGGTATGGACGTATGCTGGTGGATCCGATGTGGTTTCAGCTGTAGACTTTGCTGTGAACCCAGCCTCTCATCCTCATGATTGTTGACCCCCACTCAAGAATGATCAGGTGTTCCCTAATCAGACCCTTAAGAGCTTTACACCACTCCTTTAAAGTTTTAATTTGGCTGCACTCCAGGGATTTGGGCTAGAGTGCAGGTTTGGAGTCACTCTTGGATCTCTGTGTCACCCCTAACCTCAGCTTAAGCTCCTGCATGCCCTGCTTAGGCCCCTCAGCCCACCCAAGAGAGACATTTCGGCAGTGTTGCTGAAGTGCACATAATGATGTCAGCACTCAACAGGAGGTCAAAAGTCAGGAGCGTCCTGCCGTGACTCCATTTTTCATACTTTTCTTTAAAGGATTCAAACACGTTTCTGGTGAAGGTATCACTTCAGTGTCTGCTCTGCCTCTAGCTTGTTTTTCACTTCTCAAGAGACTTCTTTTCTCTTAGGTCTTGATCCACTGCCTTCTACATCTGCCTCTGTGGCCAAGCCAAGCCCATCCAAACCTGAGGTCAGAAACCCATCAAAGTCTGTATTTCCACCTATGCCTTCATCTCTAATTCGGCATAAAAAGAAGGTATGTGAGGAGGAGCAGGACCCCACGTGTGCAGCTGCCACCATGCGTGTGCTAAAAGAGAAACTGCCCTCTGCACTATTTACAAGGTAAATGAGCAAAGTAAACATGTTTATTTGACAGCTGATACTGATCTAGCCTTATCAGTAATCAAGGACACGAATAATGAATATTTGGGATTTATATTCATTTATTATGACTTTGATATCATTGTGTTGAATAAGCATGTTTAGTCAAAATGGTGTGGACAAATGCTGATTCTGATCAACAGATAACCGTTCAGACTCTTCATTTATTAAATCTCTAATCAAATATATTTGCTCTGCCAACTAAATACTACAACCCCAAAGAAAATGTTAGGACAGTATGGAAAATGCAAAACAAAACTGCATTGTTTCTTCCTTTGCAGTGTTTTATTTTACTTTGACTTTTATTTCATTGCAGACAGTATGAACCCAAGATAGTTCATATTTCATCAAGTCAGTTTGATTTAATTTGTTAATATCCATCCATTCCTGCATTTCAGACCTGCAACACATTGTACTTTGTATTATTCCTTCTCACAACACTAAAATTTGGCACTGAGGATACTAAATAGTGATGTGTTTCAGGTGTTATTTTGTCAATTTCTTCCTGCAAACTTGTCTTAATGTGTGCAACAGAGCATTGTTGTCATTCTTTACAGTCTCTTTTAGGGACAGGTCAGGACAGCAGGGAGGCCAGTCCAGTACCTGTATTTTCTTCTTCTATTCTGTAATGTGTGCAGCATGTGGTTTTTCATTGTCTTGTTGAAAAATACATGGATGTCTCTGGAAAAGATGTCATCTTGAACACAGCATGTTTTGCTCTAAAATCAGTTTACCTTGATCTTTGCCAAGGGCACTGACACAACCCCTTACCATGACAAACGCTAGCTTTTGGAATTGAGAGCAACTTAAGCTGCTTTCAAGACAATATATTTTCCAGGGATGTCCATACATTTTTCTAAGACAATGCAAAACCACATGCTGCATACATTACAAAGGCATAACTACAGAAGAAGAGATTACAAGTAGTTCACTGGCCAGCCTGCAGTCCTGAGCTGTCCCCAATGAGAATATGTGGAGAATGTAACAATGACAACCTTATGCTGTTGTACACCTTACGACGTATTTGCCGGAACAATGGGACAAAAAACAAGACAAACACTTCATTACTTGAAAGCATTGGTGCCAAAACATCTTCTAAGTGTTGTGAGAAGGAATGGAAACATTATGAAGTGGTAAATGCTTTACCATCTCAACTTTTTTTGGAAATGTGTTGCAGGACTGAAATGCAGGAGTGGGTGTATTTTAAAAAAAGAAATGAAGTTGATCAGACAAAACATGAAATATGGTTTCATACTGTCTTCAATGAAATAAAAGTCAACAGACTTAACAGACTTACATTTGTACAATTTAAATCTGGAGGATGAAAATATATATATAACAAATTAGATATATTTTTGTTTGCCAAAATGTCAAATTAGTCAAATATTGATCAGCTAAAACAGGTTTGGTGACTGTTTGTGTATGCTGATGTTGACAGATGATGATGGTGTTTGATGATTTTGGTGGGGTATTAGCTTTACTTGTTAGCAACCTTAGAGTCGTAGCTCAAGTGCCGAACTAATGAAGCAAATTTCAGACACCAAACATGTCCAGGCTGCTCGACTACCTCTGAGATCAGGAAAATCTGGTAATATCTGTTATAAGGGAAGGATTGTGTTGTTCTGGAGACCTACTGTGCTGGCGTGTTCAGATCCAACATGCCTGACACTGATGTTCAGATTATCCTGACAGCCTTCTTTACCAGGGAGGCACGGTGGATTAGTGGTTAGCACGTTCGCCTCTCAGCGCTGAGGTCTTGGGTTCGAGTCCACATCTCAGCGGAGTTTCCATGTTCTCCCCGTGTCTGCGTGGGTTTCCTCCGGGGACTCCGGTTTCCTCCCACAGTCCAAAAACATGGAGGTCAGGTGAATTGGCTACTCTAAAAAATTACCCTGGTGTATGTGAATGAATGTGTGAATGAATGTGTATGTATGTTGGCACTCTGTCCTGGGTGATTTCCTCCAGGTGGACGGTCGCTTCCGGTTGAGAGTACGCTGTGCACGACTGGCTGCCGCTTCTCGCCGGTGTGTGTGGTTGAGTGTGTGTAAGTGGAGTGTGTAAAGCGTTCTTGGGTCCTCTAGGTATGCCTTAGAAAGGCGCTATATAAATGTAACGTAATAATAATAATAACCTGAATCCAGTGTGTTAGAACAAGGTTGGAGCTAAACTCTGCAAGGTGGCAGTTCTCTAGAACCCCTGTTTGAGGTGTCTTCTGTTCCCCTCACCATTTGTTTCTTTCTGGTTATATCAGTGTACCTACAGGATCTGCAGAGGCCAGCAGCAGCAGCAACCAGGAGAAAGACAAGACTCCTGTCATTCCATTCGGAGTTGACCTCTACTACTGGGGAGAGGAGCAGCCAACAGCTGGCAGAATCATTAAGTACAGCAACAGATCAGGCTTGAAATAATCTTACAGCACTGGCAATGATTTTGACTTTTATTCTGTACCAAAGTGTTTTTTGTACTTCATGGTGACGATACAAGAAGTTGAAATTAATTATACTATTGACAAATTGATTGCTTGCTAGTCATTGTGGTAGTCATCTGCCTGATTCTGAAATTCAGAATTCTTTCAGAAATAAGGTCTGGGTTGTCTGTCATGTTTAGTGGCCACTAGAGAGCACTATTGTCTATTAAGACATAAATAGAATCCCAATCAGATCAAATTAACTAAAGGTGCTGCATGTTTACTGTATTGTTCTGTAGTATTGATGGGACATTAGGGAATCAAAACCCTAATGCAGCAGTGAATTAGTGTGTTTGCGGAAAAGAAAACACTAGGTGCTAAATACTCATTAACAGAATTTATTGAAACAGAACCACAGTTATCTCACAGCATAGTAGAGGGTAGCACCTGTTCATTTCGAACTTCAGTGTGTGAGAGAGAAAACCTCTTGTCTTCTCTGGTTCTCAGGAACATCTCTCAGCACCAGTTCTGGGTGCCTCACGAGGTGGAAGAGGAGGTGGACAACAAAGAGCTGTCTGCACAGATGAAGACCAGGTACATCACTTTTGCTGGCAATTTCCAACCTGTGGAGCATATGTGCAAAGCCCCAATGCCCAACGGCTCGCTCTGTGAGCGTCAGGACAGAGTCAAGGTGGGTATTACTGAAATTTCTGCTGTGATGTTTGTGTGGGTTGATGTATGGAAAAGGTTAAGTGGATCTTGGAGTTTTTTTTTTGTTTTTTTACATTTCTTCATTCATTCTATTTGCAAGTGTCCATTCCATGGCCTCATAATCCCTCGGGACGATCTTGGGAGGCCAGTTAATCCAGAAGATGCGGCTCGTTTGGAAAAAGATGAACGGAAACGTATGGAGGAGGAGCAAGGTAACTTTGAAGTTAGATTTTTCAGCAAAACTGCTAATAAATTGCCACAGGTTTTATTCATACTGGCCTCCTGTAATTAGCCTTGGGAAGATAAACAATATCAAATATCATGCTAATATAAAACAGCAATGAAATTAAGCAAATTGTTGTTCATTTGAAAAAAAGTTTGAAAAAAGTGAATTAAAAAGTCACTTTAAAAAAGTTTCAGTCTGGTTAAGAATGCTGGGATAAATGCTTATGTAACAAGTGCTCCATTACATGTGACCTTCTCTCTGGTTGAGATTAAAAAATGGACACACTTGTACAGAGGAAGGCTGTCAGTCCTCCAGCTTCCAGAATTAGGATAGACTATTGTCTTTTACTCTCCCACTGATATGCAGCAGATCACCTACATAGTAACTATGAGAAAATGGTCACCTCACTGACACAGTTGAACTGATATGTTACTCGCATGGGTTTTTTAAATGAATTTGTAACATAATTCCGGAGCCGATAATCTAAATTAACATTATCACACAATCCTAACTGTAAGTCAGGTACTAAATAATGACAATACAAGAAGATTAACTAAAGGGATAAAGGGAATTTTTGAAAAAGTAAGAATCCTTATTTCTGTAGAATGCCTACTAATGCTCTTAAACTAATACTTGGTTGGCTCAGTCTGACGAAGCCTAGCCTAGCTAAATCGATTGAGTTTGGAGTAGGCCACTGTTCCACTGTCTTCAAATCCTCTAGTAACCAGGGCAAATCCTAAAGACCCATTACCTCTGCTCTTTCCTCTCTGCACACATTGAGCAGATACCAGACAGATCAGAGTGCAGTAGGTGGGGGAAAAGATGAACTGATGAAATCCCAGTCATCATCAATACCCTGATAATAGGACAGGCAGCATCTCACTCTGTCACTCTTTCTCTCCATCAGACGCTCACTCTCTTTCTCTCTTTTTGCAGAGTTGGGCGCTAAAAGCCAATTAAGCGGCAGCTTCTTGCTGTCAGTGGAGCGTCCGATGTGCTTTTCTCTGACTGCACTGACTTGTTAACAAACAGGTATCTGAGGCAGCTGGCTTCAGAAGCCTGCTGACCACTGGCTTGTGAAATAGCATCTTTTGTAACTAAGTACGCTATCGATTCCCACCCCGACTCCATCATGCCCTCTGCCCGTCTACACGCCGGTCGTCACGGTAACCACGGGGCACCCCACCCGCTCTCTCACGTGCTGCCAGCAAGCATGCGGCACCAGTGGAGGTCCATCAGTTCCCTGACTGACCAAGCACTCCCCTGCTGAGCCATTGATTTCTGCTCTAAACAGGCACCTTCAGGCCTCTGCCGATTCACATGGCTTGTGCTTGTTTATATACAGTGATGGGGTGGCCTTTTTTATGGTTTTGGGAATATGAAAGGCATTTGTGTTTTTCTTTGTTGAAGAGTTATTTGGGTGAAAGCTGCTTTCGAAACAGCAGCAGTTTACAGTCACAACATTTCTCAGTGTTTGGGACTGACTTCTCAAAAAAGTCAAGAAATGTAATTCATTTATTTGCACTTTTTCAATTTTGATGCTGAATTGTAGCTTTTTAATATAAGCTTGTATAATTCAAATCAAGTGTTGACACCTCGTTCCATGAGCAAGATGTGATGTTATTGAATTGTAAATGTAACTGAATGAGAGATTTCTTTCAGTGAAATATCTCTGATGGACTACCAAGACCAACATTTGGGCAATTCTGAATTTGAATGCCTTGTTGCTTGCTTTAGTCCAGTATGGGCTTCTAGTATCAGAACCATCTTTTAGACTGCTTTACAAAGTGAATGTATGAGTAGGAAATGATGCACAGTGCTAACCATGATTAATTTGCAAGGAAACAATGTTTACTTAACTTTGGCAAAACACTAATTAGATTACAGTGAAGTTATCTTAGTGTATCTGGGCTTTCAGTGGTCCAGAGACTGACCATCGAAATGACATGATTGCAGCTGTCCTTTGCATCAGGCATGTGTGTGTGAGTGTGTGTGTGTGTGCGTGCGTGTGTGTGTGGCCTAACCAACTCGCAGCTGGAGCAGATATGAGCTGTTGATGGAGAAGTGGACACTGGTGCAGTCCAGTCAGGAAGCTTAAGTTAATAAGCAGCACTTCTCTCATCTTCACACAGACGGCCCTCCCCCTCTCCCACCTGCAGCACATGGCACTCATGTAATCGGCTCTTCCTCTATTGCCTCCCCCAGCAGTGACATTCATTTGTAGTTAAAAAGATGGTCAGTGTTTTGTTTGCACGGACAAAACTTTTTTTTTAATAATTTGTGATTTCATGGTAATATGTTATATATTTAAAGGCAATACATTTCTCACTTTGGCATTTTGATATTGTTTTTGAATTCTCTTGAGTTGTCCACAGACTAAACACTTAAACTAAACATCATATTTTTGTAAAGTAAAAAAAAATACCAAAAAGCACAGAGGGTTAAACATATCCGTCTGTTAAAATGTTAGAAACCCTTCTTTTCTTCTCCAAACTGTTACACGATATGAACAAAAAGTATTGGAACAGCTGCTCATTCATTGTTTCTTCCAAAATTAAGGTTGATAAAATAACGCTTATTTTGTTGTAACTGCCTCTATTGTCCAATTAAGACTTTCTACTACATTTTGAAGCATTCTTGTGAGGATTTGGTTGCATTCAGCAACAAGAGCCTTACTGAGGTCAGGATGTTGGATGATCACCACCCCACCTCATCCCCAACTCCCCAACTCATTCCAATAGTACTGGATGGAGCACCATCATTCCAGAGAACACAGTTCCACTGCTCCACAGCTCATTGCTGGGGGTTGTGGTGGCTTTATACACCTCTATTTCAATGCCTGGCATTAGGAATATTGCCAATAGGTTCATGTTTATCGTCTCCACGGCATCCTATTCTGTTGGCAATGCAGGAACTAGACAAGCTGTATGTACATTTGTACATCTGTGTCAGAAATCGGTGCAACTTAAAGTAGTTGAATGTATTTACCTGAAGGGGTGTCCACAAAGATGTTGAATTATAGGGTATTTTGGTGAATATCTGACTAAACTACCACCACTGAGGCATCAGTTCTCTTTTTGGTTCAGATTGGCGTGATCCAGAGCTCATGCGTGAGATTGAAGCAGCTACTGGCGAGGACCTGGGCTCCTCCAGAACGTATGGAAAGGGGAAAAAGGGCAGTAAAGGAAAGGGAAAGAAACGGAAACATCCCAACCTCACAGACTTAAAGCAAACTGCAAACACTTCTCGCTCAAGGCTTGAAAAGAAAGTATTCAATAAGTAAGTAACAGCTCAAATTTATTTTGATGAAGTAACTTTTCTAAAAGTGAAACGCCATGTTTTATAGGAGTAGTTGACAATTATACAGTAAAATTATTTGAATTAATGTCTTTTCTGCATTTTAAGAACTATGAAAATTGTGAAGAATAATAAAATGGAATGTAAAAATCTTATTTCATTATTTAAAGGGCTTTTTAAAGAGACGTTTTATTGTGTGACATCGTTGTCCTCTGGTGTGAAGGGACCAAAGTACAATGGTCACACCAAATAACTTTTCAGCCAGTTAATGACCATGATGTTGGTAGCTAACCTTCCATTAGCAGTTAGCAAGACACATTTGTATCATTTTGCATAATAATTTTTTTGACACACAGTTTTAAATTGAGGGGTGTCACACTGAAAGACAAGACTGAACACTGTTTGAAAACAAGTGAAATTCAAACATTTCTGAGATTTAAAAAAAAACTTGATGTGCTTATGTCATGGGGATTCATAGGGGCTTCAGAGTCACATGAGGTAAAACAGGGGACTTCAGCTAAATTAAGTTGGCTGTGGAATTGCCTGATTTAAAATTTGGATATGGTGTCACACCAGTGGAAGTTCCTACATTTTTAGAAATATATGGATGATGTAAAAAATCAACACTTATCAAAATAGACACATTTAAAATGATGCCTGAGGTTTTTATCAACATTTTATGCTGTTTTTTTATATTATTTATAAGTTATTATTTATTGTGCTATGCCTTAGACAGTTACATCATAGGACACGCTACATATATGTACACATGTTTTATTAAAGACCCTTTTTTTTGTGCTCAGCCAACTGTCAACATTTGTTTATTCACAGGAGCTCCATGAGACGAGTAGCAGAGGTCATGAACAGGATGGACAAAAGGAAACATGAGAAATTTGCAAACCAGTTTAACTATGCACTGAAATGAGTCACAGCGTGACACTCTTCTCTCTCAGGCACTATGCTTTATTTGATATTAAATGAAGTATAATTTAATGAAGTGTCATGATAATGTATGTATATGTTTGAAGAACTTGATACACATTTCTAAAAATCTGTGAGATTAACATTTTGTGTAATTTTATAAATGACTGTTTTTAGGATTCTGTGCACTTGTGTGATGTGTTTATTTAAACTTTTGTATGTGATGTTTTTGACACTGACAAATTTACCTTAAACATTTTTTCTACTAAAATTTTCATCATCTAACATGATTAAAGAAAAACTAAACTTTATAAACTTACTTTTTGCAGTATAATTTATTTTATAATGACATTGATTGACACTGACTTTCAGATGTCAGTGGAAAACTTCAGCATTGCTGTAATATTGCTGTAATTTTCAACTACAAGCTCTTAGTTTTTTTTTTTTTATTGTTTTGTTAGAAGAATGATGCAGAACAATGTTCTGCTCAATGTTCAGATCTAATTTAGATCTAATCTGATCTAATCACTCTAATGATCAATTAACAATATGTATTCATGCTTTGTGTGTGTTTTTTTGGCAGAACACTTCTTTGACTTTCATTTGCAAAAAGAATATTACTGTTAATATTTTGTTTCACATCTAAGAAAAGTAATGTATTCAACAGTTTGTGCTTATCAGTCAAATGATACTTTTGATTTTCTAAGAGAAAATAATTAAGTTCTAGTGCAGGACACAAATAAAAATGTTTTCCATATTTTCTATTTTCTGAACATTATTTTAACATTAAAAATAAGACATAATATTTAAAGTGCCACAATTTTTGAACAATGTTTTGACCATTAACTTCAGTGCAGATGATTGTTCTCTGTAGATGGTTCACTTAGAACATCCATAAATACATGTGGTTTAACCAGTTCAGCACTAACTTTTACACAAGACTTTATATCTGAATGTAAGTTGAAATACTTTATAAATGATAGAGCAGCTGAAGTTAGTGAAGATTAATTTGTCTCCATTCAGTTCTATAGAAATACACTAAAGAAAAGAGAGCCATGAAATGTTGTGAGTATAGTTCTCATCAATTTATACAGTATTCACAAGTGTTTCTTCAGTTCTTTAGCAAAAGCACCAATTACAAATTGAACCGAACTATTGTGAAGGCACACATTGTTCTATTAGATTGATAATATGTGCCTTTTAAGATAGTGGTTGCATATGTTCCATGTTTTCTACTATTATGTTACAGATCTGTTTTTCCTTTTATCATATGTTGGTTTTTGGCTGCATCCTTAAAATTGTATTTCTTGAATGGTTATTTAGTTAAAGAACCACAATAATGAAAGAACTATTAGAATGTTTAATGGTTCTAGATTAAATGGTTCTCCATGGGAGTGTCACTGTGGATCCTTTAAGGACCTTGAAACATATACAAAGCTTCTATATTATCCATAAGTGTTAGGCTGTTTGAAGCCCTGGAACCATTTTATGGTTCCATATAGAACCTTTCTGCTAATATAATGTTGCATTAGTGAAGAAACTAATAATTGCTGCCTCCCAGAATGTTCTGGAAACGTTAACTTAGTTCTCAAAAGCTTCTGAGAACATAATTTGTGATATTTTGGTTTACCAGGAATATTGTCTAATAGTTCTGTATCATGGCTAAAAAATGTTCTCCTAACATTCTGATTGCCTTTAAATTATTCTAACATTAAGGAAATGGTATAGTATAATGGTACGTAACTGTAATGTTCCCTTAAGTTTATAAACATGTGAAGGTTATTGGAGCATCAGAGGAACGTTTTCTCAATCACATATCTCTTACAAAAACTTTAAGGGAACATAACTGTTCCTCGAATGTTACGGGATGGTTTCCAGAAAATGACAGGCAATAAAATGAAACCATATATGCTAACATTAGGAGAACGTTTTGTGTTTGGGTAGCTGGCTGGTCAGTGTAAATAACACTTCATCTCACAATATTCAATGTGCAGTGTTTATGTGATGTCAATGATCTTGTTTGTACATTTTTAATAAATAAATGCTGAAAACTCAGTCCAAGTCTTAAACGGAACTGTTTCAGTGCTGATTAAGAGCAGACTAAGAGGCAGGACAAGGCAGTTGCAGGACCACTCATCTCAGACTTTTATACTAAAAATATAAGTAGTTGAGCAGTTAGTTGTTCCGTCTCAATACCTTAGAGGTAAATATTTGTAGACGTTTATCATTATTTTTGTTTTCTTGTGTTCCCCGTTTTGTTTTGTTTTTTAGTTTTTTTAAAAAACACTTGTGTTATTGGTTTGTTTTAACAGCGTTTAAACATTGTTTCTCTCAGCGTTGGAAGAAACCAAAATGTAAAACAAAAAATATTTAAAACTATAAACATTAATTTTTTTATTTATAAATAGCTTTAAAACATTATGAAAAAGTTTAATTTTCCAGAAAAGTTTTGTTTACGTGCGTAATGGTGCATAGAACGTTCCACTAACATTTAAATTATTCCTAAGGAAAACGTCCTATGGACGATATAAGGTTCCTTACATACTGATTTAAAGTACACTAAACGTTAAGGTTAAAATTAAGTTTCAGAGAGGTCCTACACTAAGAAAATTAAGTATAGACAAGTTTGTACCTTAGAGGTACAATGGAGTATCCTTCCGTTGTTGTACCCATGGGTTTTATACCAATTAAGGTACTGTATTATGTACTCAAAAAGGCTAAAGTGTACCTTTGACGGTACATTTTTCAGTACAAGATACTACTACACTAAGAAAATTAAGTATAGACAAGTTTGTACCTTAGAGGTACAATGGAGTATCCTTCCATTGTTGTACCCATGGGTTTTATACCAATTAAGGTACTGTATTATGTACCCAAAAAGGCTAAAGTGTACCTTTGACGGTACATTTTTCAGTACAAGATAGTACTTATATTGTACCTCTGTTTTAGTATGCATAAGTGCCTTTTAAATTTTTATAACCATAAAGGAACCTTATAAGAAAGTTTTATCGGAGCTAATGATAATTAATGTTCCTTCGTTATTTATCTTGTAAATGTTCGTTCAATAACTTAAAGGGAACATTCATAAAACGTTATGGGGAAAACATATGCTAACCTTAAGTGAACGTTCTGTTTTCTGGGATATGTTATCATCTTCAGTTCATCTGTTATGCTTTATTTTCTTATTTTTAGAGTATTTAAGTAAAAGTAACATCTAGTCATCAGTGAAAAAGATTAGTATAAATGTAGCTTTGCTTTTAAATGCATTGCATTCAACCAGCTCTAAAATGCATTCATTTCAAAATAGAGAACATCAGTCTCAGCTAAACATATCAATTCTACAATATAATTCAAGTTTCCCTCAAATCTTCATTTAAAGTTTTCAGTTTAGTAAAAAAGTAAAGCAGATAAGCGAATTAAAATTAAGTTTGCTTAGCAGCCCAACATTAATAAATGATGCAATAAAATTCTGTATTTAAAAAAATCTAAATGCTAATTAGACGTTTCTTTCCCAAATAAAAGTCATGAAAACCAATCCTATAATGTGTTACATATTGAGTTAACCACGGAGTATTAAATACATATACACAGAATAATGTATTAATAATTGATCATTGTTAATTAATAACCGGTATGAGAATCAATGTATGGAAATATGTAATGCTAAAATATGGTATATTGCGGCAATTATTAAAAAACGATTGGTTATGATAATAAAAAAGTAGTAGTAGTAGTAATGAGCGTTTGAATGGCGCAGGGTTTTTTTTTTAAAAAAACTTCAATTTTATTTAAACCTTTTTTTTCAAAACAAACAGTGAAATAGCTGTAAATTCTGAAATAAATAATCCTAAACATTTAAAAAGTTCTAGATAAACCTTCCACGATTTCATTCATTGCCTCACTCGATGTTTTTCAGACATCATTCGCTTTATTCCCACTAATACTTTACTCTTTTTTTATCTGGTTTGCATTCAGAATCAGACTAAACATGTATCTGAGTATTTACAGTCTGAGCCAGAGAAAATATTCACATTATGAATTATCTGCTGAAGACGGGAGCGCGAAGAACAAACATTGTTCCTGGCTATCAACATTTCTCCTCGGCTGCGTCAAAAGTGCGCAGTTGGGTTTTTAATTTTTCTGAGGTGCTCGGCGAGCTTTTTATCTTTCGTTTCTCAGATCAGAGATCAGAGTCTGTAGAGTTCCTCAGATCAGAACCATCAGTGGAAGTTCCCCAGAGGTCAGATTTTGGCAAAGTGTGGCCAAAGTCCTTCAGTTCTGAGACGATAAGGTTCAGGGATGTAATGGGATAGCAGGCAATATGGACACTTTTCTCTTATATATACTTTAGTCCAGCCCAGTCTTCATCAAGAGGAAGATGGTCTTCAAGTCATCAAAACAAAACTGAGCTGCTTGAGTTTTAGCTCCAAATATTGACATAAAGTCACCCAACATATGTAAGAGACTGGTGGAGAACATCAACCAATCAGGGTTAATCCACCTTATAGTGATTTCTGAAGTCTTCCTAAGTTAAAACATTAGTACTGTGTTGTTTGTAAATCAATATAAACGTTTACAATATATCATTTAGATTTGCAGCTTCACCTTAAAATGGTGCATAAAATTGCTGAAAGTAATTTTATGCAGATTTCTTCTGTACAAAAATGCTCCAAATTACAATAATTTGATTTGACATTTGACAGAAATGTCAGTAATTTTAAAATAAAACAAATATGAATTGTCCACAGCTTCTTACACCAAATTCTAAATTAGCAAAAGTAAACAAAAGCCATTTTACTGCTGTGTTATAATGGGCCAATCAGTAATAAATGACAATTAGTGCATTTGTATCTAATTCTTTAAATAATGGAAATTAAATCAATTATGAACTTGTTCAATTACTGAAGTCGTTTTAACGAACATTCTTTTGTTCTAATACCAGTAACGGAATAAGAGAAAACCATTTTAATAGGGTGGTTTCAGGTAAAGTCACTGGTCACTAAAATGAATTTATTCAGTTATAAAGCATTACAAATAAAAGTGGATGTCCCAAAATATCTGAAGGTGTCCTAAATCTGTCCATCCAGGTGTCACCAAACGCAGACAATCTGAAAATAAAGGTGCGCTGCAGACAATGAAAAAAGTGATGCACTTGTTTCAAATGAACCTTTGAATCTCGATGCATGACTTTCCTCACCGACCTGCTGTCCCATAACCCCCCTGACCTCCCCCTCCACACCTGTCAGTCTTACAGGTGGGGCGTGTAGAAAGCGGGCGCCCCGTATGTCTGCGAGCCCAGCATGAAGGGCGAGAGCACGGCGTGGCTGGGCAGAAAGGGCAGCTGCGTGGCACACACCAGCCCCCCTGGCGCGGGCGGTCCGTAGCCGGAGTGCATGGCCAGGTGGCCGCTCATGGGCGGGGAGGGGCTGAGCGGGCTGAGGCCGCCGGGCCCAGTGGGTCCTACGCCGGCCCCGCCCGCACCCACCCCGATCCCTCCCGCCGGCGCACTCGTGTCCGCGCCCGGGTTCTGCTTCTTCCACTTGGTCCGTCGGTTCTGGAACCAGATCTTGACCTGTGTCTCGGTCAGGCTCAGCGACAACGCCAGGTTGAGTCGCTCGCAAACAGACAGGTAGCGCGTGGACTTGAACTTGTTCTCGAGCGCCACCAGCTGCTCGTACGTGAATGCGGTCCGCGCGCGCCGCGGCTTGCCAGACTTCGAGTCCGAGCCTGAGCGCTTCCTTTTGGGCTTGGCCGCCTGCTGCTGGTTCTGCTGGTGCTGCTGTGTCACGTGGCCGCCGTGAGGCGACGAGGCGTCTTGCGCGCCCCCAGGGCTCGAGCTCTTCAGCAGTGCCGCCGCCGCGTCGTCGTCATCGTCGTCCTCGTCGTCGTCCTCGCGCTCGCAGTCCTCGTCGCCATTGGCCGTCAGGAGTGCGCCGCCGTCACTGACCTCACTGCACTCATCCTCGTGCAGCTCACCGTCAGCGCGCGTGAACTCAGCCTCGCTGTCCGATCTGAACACGAAGCCTTCTTCTGATCAACAGACACATCAGACACCAGAGAGATCAACAACAGACAGCACACATTTCAAAACACTTCAATCACAGCATAAAACACTTTAATGTAACACCTCTCAAATGTCATATATATATATGTGTGTGTGTGTGTGTATAGACACACGAAATAAATGAATATAACATTGTATCTATTGTATTTTCATTGGACCTGTTGCTATTCAAACTATTTTATTACGTTATAGCTTTTCAAACATTTCCCAAAAAAACTGACAGATTGTGTGACTGTCTCAAAGTTCAATAAATTATCATTTTTTACAAATAATACATTTCTTCTGAAGCAGCAGACGTTTATTTTAACCGTGTTCACATTCCTTAAATAATAATGGTTAGTTACTTTTTAGAGTTCCTTTTTAAAACTGAGCTTCCTTTTAAAATATATTTAACCTATTAAGACAATTTAAAAAGTACATAAAGAAAGGTTGCTGGAGGTATTTTAATCTGACGAAGATCTTCCAGTGCGCTTTTGTTATTATAATGCAGGTCATTCATGTCCTTATTTTTTACTTTTGTATATTTTATATTTACTCATCAGTTTGATTTAGATTTACTTAAATGTAAACCACAGTGAGTTACAAAAGCATTTTAATATTTTAACATATTTAACATATTTGAACTCATTCAGCTGAGAGATCATTATGTGGAATTATTTTTTTTCAGTATTTGAAAGTTGCAAATGACTCAAATGATGCATTCAAATCTAATATATTTAGAAGCTCAATTTCAATGTCTTGATTAACTCAATGCAGTGTTTAAACAAATCTGCAGGAAAATGTTTCAAATTAAGACAATGTTTCATGTTTCATACAGCAATATCTACATTTTTAATATTTTTATCTAGGAGCCAAAGTAGGAAAGAAAAGTTAGTCAATAGTAATTACAATTTGCTCTCTCTGACATAAGAAATGCCTTCTTTTACTTTTTTGGGGGGGCAGGAACTGTGCTGATGTTTCATCTACAGCCATGCACCTTTAAATCTTACACCATTTTCATATATCATACACATATTTAACATTTCAACCTTTACTATTATTTTATTTATATATAACATATTTATGTTGTATATACATGCTTCATATATTTCTCAAAGCCAAAGTAATCGACATTATCGAGTTTTAGTGAGTAATGCACTGCACAGATTTAAACAATGTTTAAGCGCATTTTAAAAAGACTTCACTCAGCTCACAATTTCGTTACGGGAACGTTAGCATGAAGTTCAGAAAATGTTCTGATAACGAATTTTGCTTTAATTTTCCCATAATGAAAAAGTAAATATAAAAGTTGACAATTTTAAGCTCCATAATGTTATCCTAACGTCCCTGTAATATATATATATATTACAGGAAGAGAACATTAATAGAACCTTGTTCAACGTAGTTCGGTTCGGTTATAATAATTTGAACGTCACCGGAATGTCAGGGAAACGTTGTCTGAATATATTTTATCTTACTTTAGTTTCCAGGAACGTTAAAAGCGAAAAATAAAACTTAAATGAACTTGCGTTTTAGTTCTTATAAAACTTTGAAGATTTTCATAACGTTTTAGTGAGATATCATATGAAACGTTCCTAGAATGTTACTGGATTGTACCTAAAAATACACAAAAGCAATCAAGGGGAACGTTGTGTGTTTGCTGGTTGTTTCCCAGTTCCGCTTAATTCGTTTAGCTCGCCATCCCCAATATTTAATGTTTATATCTGTGAATTCACATTCGTATTTTATTTTTTTCTTTCGTTTCCTCCATCAGTCGATCAATTAATCAATCAGTCAGTCAATCAGTCGCCCTCTTTGTCACGCGACCTTGTCCCACACGAGGCCGGACAGACTGACAGATTTAAGGATGTGATTTGCAGGCTCTTTTAGCTCACATTGAGGATGACTTCTCTTCATTTTCTCACTGCTGAGACAAAGCTATGCAACATCCAAAGAAAAAAAAACAATTAAACTCGTTCGATCTCTGACCGCAGCGCAGGATAATGGGGCAGACCGGCCCACAGTGGACAGGTCGATATCCTATTATTGAACCGAGTATATCTCTTTCAGGCAGCTTGCAAACTCCTCCTCAACATCTAAATTATAGGGGCAAATTTCGGATAATTACACGATTTAAACCTATTATACTTATTAAGGGAGGTATCGATCAGCACAGGCTAAAATCTCCAAATGATATCTACAATCTATGCTTTTATAAGCAATGTTAATGTTTAGTATTAACGTATAAAGCGTTCAGAAAACACTGTCCGGTGGAATAAGCCTGATTAGTTTGTTTTCTAACAGTCTCTCACATTACTGTTGGGTGACTTTGTCACTATTTGTAGCTGCAACTCTCAGCTTTGTTTTGATGACTTGTAGACCATCTTCCTTTTGACGACAACTAAAGTATAAATAAGATAAAAATGTACCTGTTACCTGCTAGCCCTGATATAATATCTGTATAGTGGAGAACATGCCAGATCAGGTTTATTCTTACCTATTTATTTCTGTAGGCTTAATGAGTGTAGACGTTACTGTGTTGTTTAAAATGGACGTGTTTAAACTTTTCTTCGAGCTGTTTTTGCTGTAAATTAGAATATTTTGGAGTAAATGTCTTCAGTACTTTACAGAGTAAACAAACATTCAGATAATCTGTTAAAGTTGAGAGACTGCTGATCAACTGATTGAGCTAAAACTTCATTACTCTATCCTGTGAGACTAAAGCTACATCCGGGCACTTTTTAACTTCTACTAACTTTACATCTTTAGCTTTACATCCGGGACACTTAACACACTCTAAACTTCACTTTAGTGACTTGACAGGCTTTTTCTGTCCACGTGCCCCCAGTCAGGTCTGCTACCTCGGAGTCCTCCGTTGGTTAAACACTTACTGAATATCGCAGCTCTCCTGCTCTCGTACTCCTCCGGGTGAGTCTTGTGCGCGGCTGCACGCTCCGTGCTGTCTCGGTTTTCGGTGCCGTAGGCCATCTCGCAGCCCGCACGCCCCACCGGCTGCCTCTTGCTAGTGAACTTGTTGGGGTCCAGGATGTCCAGCACGGAGAAGGAGGTGGTCCGGTGGGCGGCGGAGGGCGCCTCGTGCCGTGCGGCGGCTCCGTCCCCCTGTGACGGAGGCGGAGGTGGTAGCGACTCGCGCTTGTCCGCGGCACTCTCCGGAGGGCCGGCCACGATCACGGCGGTCTGCGCGGGCGGCTCGAGGGACAGCTCGCCCGCCTGCGCTTTATCCCGGTTCATGGCTCAGTGTTAACCCCTCCTCGCTGCTCCCTCTCCGCTCTCACTCAGCCCAACACATCGCGCTCGCGACCTCTCGGTGTGTGTGTGTGTGTGTACGTATATGTGATGCACCTGTTCCCGCGCGCTCCTGGAGCTCAGAGCTCACGCGCTGGATGGTGGTCTCCCTCTTGCTCGACTCCTTTTTGGGGGGTTTAACCACCCCCACCCCCTCAACTCCCCCTCAGGACCCCCCTCCCGCCACTGCGCGTCCACGTTTAGGTCACGCGCCTCCTTGCTCTCATACGTCATACGCTTTATTTACGCGTTCTTATTCCTCCGCGAGCCGTAATTGGCTACAAATTAATCCCGCGCATTAATCCCGCGCCTCTAATGGCCCGATTATCTCCAGGAGGAGCCGCGGGAGCAGCAGCAGGAGGAGCAGAAGGAGGAGGAGGAGGAGGAGTGAGTGATGATGCGCTCCTGTGATCCACGTAGCCCGTCAGTGCGCGTTAAAGCCCACTGGAGTGGAAAGTCACTAAATAGGCTTATTTCTCCTTTTCCTCTCCTCTCTTCGCCCCCCTCCACTCTGGTGATGATGGCTTTCTCAGGGGTCTGTGGACTGGCTTTGTAGAGGGCATATTTGAATAAATACATAAATAAATATCAATAATGAGATAAGATTAATAATTTACACATTACAGATCAGGTTTATAAAGTTCATAGCAATAAAACAATTGCTACAGCTTCAAAATATCATAAAACATTACAAACGTATTTCAATGAACCAATTAAACACATATTTCAATTAACAAATTAAGCACCTGTCAAATCAACCAATTAAACACTCATCCAATTAACCAGTTAAACACATCTCCAATTAACAAATGAAAAACACCTTCAGTTAGCCAATTAAAATGACACAAATTAACCAATCAGAGTAAACTAATTAACAGGACAATTAACTGAAGACCCATTTATTTTCATCTTTATGAAAGCACTCAGCTAACAATTTCTGGTCCCAGAGATGTTGAATATTAGTTCCCAAAATGTTCACAGAATCCTTTTAGGTTTTCCTCTGGATTTCTGGCAACTTTTGTTTACATAAATATAACACTTTTAGTTCTGGATTATGTTTCAGAAAAGCTCTCCTGTTATTATTCTAATTACTGTAAGATTTCCTCAAGGTTATAATAATATAACCATTATCAGAACGTTTGAAGAACATTTTCTGAGTTCATGATTTCTTGAAATGTTCTTGTGCTAAAATGATTGGTTCCCAGAAATGTCACTTTATTAAAAATAAATAAAAAAATAACCTCAATGGAGCATTATGGTTTAGTACTCATGTAAGCAGTATTACACTTGAATTTTCTTTGAGTGCTTCAAATTAGGTTAACTTGTGATGTAGGATGGTGTCTGAAAATACCCATGTGTACCAAATACCAATTGGGAACTCTCTTGTGATTGCTGGGTATATAAATATCAGTGAGATGTTAGAAAATGATACTTTAGATGTTATGTCAGGAAGTTTTGCTGTCATAACCATGAACCATTGCCAACAATATAACATAAAACATTCCAGAGTATCCCAGTCAACCAATGAAACACATTTCCAGTTATCCAATTAAGCAAGTACACCTCCATTTAACAACCAACAACCAATTAAACAATTAAAGTAAGCTAATTATCAGGTCAGTTGACAGAAGCCCTGCCTTCATTCACCTTTATGAAAGCACTCTGGAGAGTTTTATAGATTTTATAATCTTCAACAACCTTCAGTCCACAAAGCCTAAATATGACCTGCTTCAACAAGTCCAACAAGTCCAGCAAAATTGGATTTTCTAGGTCGAGCGGGTGACACACGGCATACAAGGGCAGATCTTTGCAATTACCGAGTGCAATGATCCTTTAGAGGGAAGAAATTAAAAGTTGGGCAAAATAATGGTTAAAACAATCAGCTGTAATTTTAGTTGGGATGAACATGATTATCCCATCATGAGCAGCCCCATGGGAGCCCTGCTCCCAGCTTTCATTTAATACCTATTAGCTCTTAATCATGGCTTCAGAGTGTCCAAACACTGACTTTAATAGGCTCTCAGTTGCTAAAGCAGCCTGCAGGCTCTGGCTTTACTGCACCGGGAATCTAAAGCAGAACTTATTTGATAATAGAGCTGTAAACGGCAACCGAAACAGACATGATTATGCAGATGATGTTTAATACTTATGTGTGTGTATTTGTAATAAGCAAAAATGCTAATGTGTTTCTGAAGCCTAATGTTTTGGTTTAACCCTTTCCAAACCTCTCCTTGTGGTAATCCATTATTATTTGTATCATACCTGGTTTGGTTAATCAATACTTCATTATGTCAAATCAGGTGTACTGCTGATGAATGAAATAGAGAGGAACAGCAAGGAGAATATCTAGAATCAAATTCTTTTCTTCAAACTAGCTCATGAGAGAATATATATTTTTAAAACTATTTTATACATTGTACGTGTATGTGTATATATATATATATATATATATATATATATATATATATATATATATATATATATATATATATATATATATATAT
>BRDA01073179.1:0-17460 GCA_036984385.1 Crenuchus spilurus | reverse complement strand
CATCTCTGAATTAAACTAAACACAAATGAATGTTTTCAAAACTTTCCAAAATCGATGCCTTTCTCACGTCACTAAGACTGAACACAACGCAAATCTTGCAAACATCGTCACAAAAGCCCTTTTCAGATCTAGTGAACAATCATAAAGTGCTGAAGTGTTGAGCAGGTGAAACACAGGCAGGTGGATCTCAAACTTATAAGCATCTGCAGGTTGCAAGGCTGTGCGAGGTTGTTCCATCACCTTTGAAAGGTAAAGAGCCAGGTGCTACGCTATGGAGGGGTCCCTGTTCTGAACATCTGAAAGCCCAATTATAAAGCAGGGTGACAATCTCTCATGCAGGCCTGTTGTTGGGCGGGGAACTGGTGGGAGATAGCCCCCTGCCGAGATCCAACACCCGCCAGACGCTGTGAGGCAGTGCCAGCTGACATCAAGGAGCAGTGAGGGGCAGAGGAGAGAGGAGTGGAGGGAAGAGCAGGACCACGATGGACGCACAGTTTGAACAAAAAACAAGCACTCAAGGTTCTGCTTTGTCTCGACCTACAGAGCACACTAAGCTTGGGTTGATGAGACTGTCCATAAAAAAATACTATAATAAACCAAATGCATCTAAAATGAATAATACTTTTTACTGAATATCACATTTTAAATCTAGAACTTGACTTATCCAGGCTCTGCCCACAAATGTGTTCTTGTACAGTGGGGAAAAAAAGTATTTTGTCAGTCATCGATTGTGCAAGTTCTCCTAATTAGAAAGATGAGAGAGGTCTGTAATTTTCATCATAGGTACACTTCAACTATGAGAGCCACATGAGAAAAAAAAATCTTTTAAAGAATTTATTTGTAAATTATGGTGGAAAATAAGTATTTGGTCAATAACAAAAGTTCAACTCAATACTTTGTAACATGGCAATGACAGAGGTTAAACGTCTCCTGTAAGTCTTCACCAGGTTTGCACACACTGTAGCTGGTATTTTGGCTCATTCCTCCATGCAAATCTACTCTACAGCACTGATGTTCTGGGGCTGTTGCTGGGCAACGCAAACTTTCAGTTCCCTCCACAAATTGTCTAGGCCACTCCAGGACCTTTACGGAGCCACTCCTTCACTGACCGAGCAGTGTATTTGGGATAATTTTCATTCCTCCCTTAACACGGATTAGTCATGCTGTCCTCTTTGCAGAAAAACAGCCCCAAAGCATGATGTTTCCACCCCCATGCTTAACATTAGGTATGATGTTCTTGGGATGCAACTCAGCATTCTTTTTCCTCCAAACATGGTGAGTGGACTTGAGTACCAAAAAGTTCTATTTTGGTCTAATCTAACCACATGACCTTCTCCCATGCCTCGTCTGGTCATTGGCAAACTTGAAATGGGCCTGGACATGTACTGGCATGAGCAGGGGGACCTTGAATGCCATGCATGATTTTGAACCATGACGGCATAGTGTGTTACTAATGGTTCTCTTTGAGACTGTGGTCCCAGCTCTCTTCAGGTCATTGATCAAGTCCTCCTGTATAGTTCGGGACTGACTCCTGACCTTTCTCAGAATCATCCTTACCCCATGAAGTGAGATCTTGCATGGAGCCCCAGACAGTCATTTTTGGGTTTCTAATAATTGTGCCAACAGTTGTTGCCTTCTCACCAAGCTGCTTGCCTATTGTCCTGTAGCCCATCCCAGCCTTGTGCAGGTCTAAAATTTTGTCCCTGTTGTCCTTAGAAAGCTCTTTGGAGTGTGATTGATTGAGAGTGTGGAAGTTCAAACACGTGCAATTAATACAAGTAAATAGTACAGAATAGGATGACTTCTTAAAGAAGAACTAACAGGTCTGTTTTAAGCCAGAATTCTCGCTGGTTGTTTATTGACCAAATACTTATTTTCCACCATAATTTACAAATAAATTCTTTAAAAATCCTACAATGTGATTTCCTGGATTTTTTTCCTCATTTGTCTCTCATAGTTGAAGTGTACCTATTTTAACCTATTAAAATCATTCAACATCATGAACTCACTCAACCTTTTAACTTTAAGATGAAGTTTACATTCACATCATAATATTGAGCTTCAGTTAGAAGTGTATTTTTAGGATTTTCCCATTGAAACTGCATATCCACATCATAAAGGTTTTATACTACTTTAAATAGATGCAAAAAGTTGATGCTTTTTGTAAAAGAATCCTTCAAATGAGAAGAAAATGTGTTTTATGAGTCTAATTTTCTCATCAATGTGTTTGGTAGCCAATCGACCTGGCCATTCATTGACTCTCACTATCACTTGTAATGTCCCTGACTATAGAAGGGTGCAGACTAACACAGGCCTACTCCAATGCATGTGGAGTCAAGCTCCGCCTCTTTTCCCAACTGCTGCCGATACATCGCCGCCAGGCAGCCAGCGCGCTCAGAGGGAAGCGCAGGATCCCCGGTTCTGATGGATCACGTGGCAGACGCCTGAGCCAGCTGACATTACTTAGTAGTGCTGGCAGAAAGAATGTCATCTTACCCGCTCGGAGAGAACATTTGCTCTCTTAGTTCCCAGCTGTCGATGGCAAGCAGCATGACCTGACTCAGAAATATATATTTTTGAGGATCCACAGCATTGACAGGACTTTATGTAGGCTCACCTTATAACTCAGATTTATGCCACAAGAAGTCCTTCAACAGTGCTCAGTTCTATTTGTTTGGGACTTCAGTAAATGATTGCAACCACAAACCAACACTTCACAGCATGTTTCCAGTTTCCCTTTTCAAAGCTTATTCCAAAAATGACACACAGAGCTTATTTAAGAGATAATATTAAATAGCCTGTTTACAATAAGTAGACATGACGTAACCAGAAAGATGTTTTTATCTTTCATTCTGTATGTATCTAATAAAATAAGATTATATACACTACCAGCCAAAAGCTTTGGAACACCAACAGTTTAATGTCTCATTGACTCTGAAATGAAAGCTCAGGAGTTAAATAAGAACTCAGTGAATCAGTTTACAGACCAAAATGTGTCTAAACTTTGGACATAAAGCAGCACCTTTGTCAGATATAACAGCTGAACACACTCCTGACATTCTTTCTACAACAGACATCAAACATTCTTCAGACAGTTCTTCACTAATCTGCTGCAGAACGTCACATAAATGTTGGCTCTTGTAGGTTTGCTTTGCTTTTCACTTCATCCCACATCAGCTGGATGGGGTTTAAGTCTGGAGACTGTGCTCCACTCCATGTTTTCAAGCTGACCATCTTGTTGTTGTTTCCTGAGGTAGTTCTGGCAGAACTTGGACTGATGTTTTGGGTCATTATCTTACTGTAGGATGAACCTCTGATCAACTAGGCGCATACCTGAGGGCACTACAGAATGCTCAGGCTGCTTCACACTCTAGTAATACCAGCTTTCAAGGCTTGATCTGCCTCCATTACTGCAGAACAGCTTTCACCTGTTAACCCATTTCATGTTAACTGACAAAAGCCTTTGTGATTAATTCTGTAATGTAAATTAATAACCTTAATTTAACCTTTGGCAGTTCACCACTTACCTTTGTATCCTTTCAAGCTATTCATTGGACTTGAATGCCTTGAATTTCAATATATGACTGGAAAAATGTAGGTGTTCTAAAACTTTTGGCCAATAGTGTGTGTGTGTGTGTGTGTGTGTGATGTTGAAAAGTTGCATGAGTTAGTTTGATATCAGCCCACAAAGGAAATGCCAATAGAACCAATGGGACATCGGCATCATTTTATGATATTGGGTTTGGAAGCAATCAGATTAAGAAATCATTTCCAGCAGAGTTTAGAGCAGTCAACCATTTCTCGTGATATCAGATGATTCTATATTTAGACACATTTGGCTGAGTTAACTGTCATTTCCATCCAACCACAGAAATTTCATTCCTGAAAATGACAAACCACCACGAACAGTCTAATCCTCCAAATCATCACTATTCCCTCTCTCACACACAATTCTGCCTCTTGAGTCAGACCAATTATTTGAGGTTAGCATTCCTCTTTGCATTCAACGAGAACATTAAAGGTTTGAGATGGCGAGACATAGAGAGAAAGGTGGATGAAACAAACACACACACACACACACGTCAGTTGTAGCAGAGTGCAAAATGATAATTGTGGACAAAGGATGTGATTTGGCTGATGTCCAAGAGGGCATGATAAGATGGTAGCCAGTGTTAACTTTGTGGGATGTAGTGATGTAGCACCGTCATAGTGAAGGAGTACCAAGAATGGACTTTTTGTACATTAAGCCTGCCAATGGCATGACAGTGGTGCCCCCGTGATACTGATGTCAGAGGAGAAAGACGACTCTGATACTTGGATACTGTCAGTCACCTAATACAGTCCACTTCACAAAGTCTTTCTAGTGTCATCCAAGCAAAGGGTGGGTACTCCCACTATTATATACAGTGGTGCTTGAAAGTTTGTGAACTTTTTGAATTTTCTATATTTCTGCATAAATATGACCTAAAACATCATCAGATGTTCACACATATGACATATTTGTGAGAGGTAAAAGTATGTGAACCTTTACTTTCAGTATCTGGTGTGACCCCCCTTTACAGCAATAACTGTAACTAAACGTTTCCGTTAACTGTTCTTTAACAGTTCTTTGGTAGAACGACTTGTGTGTTTAGGGTCGTTGTCTTGCTGCATGACCCACCTTCTCTTGAGACTCAGTTCATGGACAGATGTCCTGACATTTTCTTTAGAATTCTCTGATATAATTCACAATTCATTGTTCATCAATGATGACAAGACGTCCTGACGAGTAGATGAGCAGCAATGTTCTTTTTGGAGAGTAGTGACTTTCTACTTACAACCCTGCCATGCACACCATTGTTGTTCAGTGTTCTCCTGATGGTAGACTCATGAACATTAACATTAGAAGTTGTGAGAGAGGCCTTCAGTTGTTTTGAAGTTACCCTGGGGTCATTTGTGACCTCGCTGTCTATTACACGCCTTGCTCATGAAGTGATCTTTGCTGGTCGACCACTCCTGAGGAGGTAACAGTGGTCTTGATCAACAATATGTCTGATTGTGGATTGTTGGAGTCCAAACTCTTTAGAGATTAAATCTACTTTGTTTGTGCCATGATACACTTCCACAAACATGTTGTGAAGAGCAGACTTTGATAGATCTCTGTTGTTTAAATAAAACAGGTGCCCACTCACACCCGATTGTCATCACATTGAAAACACCTGACTTTAATTTCACCTTCAAACTAACTGCTATTCCTACAGGTTCACAGACTTCTGTCTCTCACAAATGTCATATTGGATCATTTTCCTCAATAAATAAATGAGCAAGTATACTATTTGTGTCTCATTTGTTTAACTGGGTTCTCTTTATCTACTTTTAGGACTTTTTGATCTGATGATGTTTTAGATCATATTTATGCAGAAAAATAGAACATTCTAAAGGGTTCACAAACTTTCACAGACCACTGTAGGTGGTCATCATATTCAGAAATTACTGTGTTTATATATACTTAAGTACGCTGAAACAACATTTTTATCACATCCACCAGAATTACATTAAACACATAAATGAAGCTACAACAGAAAAACATGAACAGATCCAAACCAGCACAAGCACAAAAGACTCTAACAATCAATACTCAATTAAGGCAGATGTCCACTGGGGTTACAGTTTAGGCCAACGGGGTTATAGCACACAGGAATTCATTTCTACACTGATAGCATCTAAACTCACATCTATTCTTATCATCTCTGCACCTAATCCTGTGGATTTCTTCTTTATTGATTTTTGGCATGCACAATTACTTTTTCATTGTTAATTCAATGGCATTCAAAAATTAGACCAAACATAGATTTTGGGAGATGGCCAAAGCAGATTTTTCATTAAAAAGAAACATTTGTTCAGGTCAGCCTACATAATTAGTGAAAATCATGAGTTTGGCTTAACTTCAGAGAGACAAACAGCTGCATAAGCATTTCAACTGACTTAGTATGCAAGTACACAAGAAGAAGAGGTACTTTTATTAATCGCCTTAGGCCACCAAATGTGCAATGAATACACACACACTAGTGAGAAGTGAACACATATCTGTAGAGTGGTAGGCAGGTAGGCTGCAGTGTCTGGGGAGCAGTTGAGTGTTGGGGCAATTCATCCATTAGTGTTTATGGAGGGAGAAGCACAGTTAATTCACAACCTCCTCCCCCATTTTCATATTATTTCAGTGAATCGGAAGCCCTTCTCGGACCTCTAAGTGGCTGATCCAACATAAAGTCTAACTCAGTTGTGCAGGTTCCTCCTTTTCAACATTTGATGGATCCGAGCCTTTTTAACTCAGGATGCCACCCAGGTGCTTGTCCAGTCTCTCGTCATCTCAAGACTTGACTACTGCAGCTCGCTCCTGGTTGGTCTTCCTATGCATACCATCAGGCCCCTGCAGCTGATCCAGAATACAGATGCTCAGCTGGTCTTCCAGTCAGCCCACATCAAGTTCTCGTACGTCAGTCCACTTCTGCATTCATTTCTCTGGCTTCCTGTAGCTGCTCGCATCAGATTCACCGATGCCCCTTCCAACACCGATGCCCCTTCCAACCTAATGGCAATGGTCAAGTCTCAAGCCACACCTTGAGTCCTTAGAGCTTCTAGTGCGGCTTGACTTGACCCGCCATCCTTCAAGACACGTGAAAGACTAGCATCAAGACTCTTTTCTGTCCTGCACAAAGGTGGTGGAACAAACTCCCACTGGCTGTTCACACACAGACTGAAGAGCATCTATTTGTTGAGTACTTAAGTGAGCATTAGTTTAAACTCTTATTGTAATGCATTGTAATGCTCTTATATTGTTTATAATTGTGTATCTTTCCAGCTATTAGTAATGGTTTTGATCCAATAGTGCCTGAACTGAAGAGTAGTTTGGAGAGAATTCTCTTAATGGAAACAAAGCACTGTTATATGTTGATTGATGGTAATTACTGTGGTTGATAAGGTTATCAGTTTCCAGAGCATTGATACAGGAAAACATTTTTTCTGGATCTACTTCACGTCAGCCAATCAGAGAGGAGTCTCATTTCCAGTGTATATTAGGTAACATATACAGTAGGTAATATATAATATTACTATGAGATGAATTGGAGCTGCTATTATTACTCCTGCTTCAGACAAATACAGAAGGTAATTCTCATTGGAATTATTACTGAAAGTTTGCACTCCAGATTCTCAATGGATCTCCTCATCAATCACTTCAATTAGAGTACCTCCACAGGCTTAAGTGTCTGCTGATAGTAACATCCAGTGATCACAACAGCTCTCAAACTCTTTTTCTTTGTTCAAAACCCTGGAGCAAACTTAAACGTTAACTGCAGCCATTAGTGAACAATCTGGTCTCAGATGTGTCTCAGGCCTGCAGTGATGGGGACAGGGCCGGAGGGGGGCACAGTGTCTGTCGCTCCAGCAGTCTCTTCCACCATTAATCCATGTGGCGTGTGGAACCAGCCTCAGCCTTTTCACTTCAAACGCCAGCTGAATTAGATCCCCTTTTGAAGTTCCTCTTTTGCTTTTGCCTTTTGTTTATTTTTGCCTAGCCTGACTTTTTTCTTCCCAGAATGCTCTTAATTCAACGTCTTTCCATTCGTCCCCCCCCCATTCATCTGGTGTGCAAAAAAAGTCAATGTCTTTAATTTATGAACTAATTAACATCAGACTGAGCTGGGTGAGAGGGGGCTTACTGCAGCCATGCGAAACACAAATGGCTTCCCAGGTTTTTTATTTGAGAGAAGCATCTGTCTCCCAACAATGCCACTTTTATCCTCAAAAAAACATTAGTTTCACTGCAGTTTTCCGCTTCTCGTTGCAACAATACCCGAGCTGATTGTAAGCAGACAGTGCTGGAAAAGGCAGCCGCTAGCTTTTCAAATGCTTAATGAACAACTGTGTGAATATAATATCATGCCAAGCTGACTGATCAGAAATGTTAGGAACTTTTAACGCTGTGTTTTGAGAGTCTACAAGTACATTTATGAGTGTTTGGGTATGTAAGAAAGCATGCTACTTTTCTGGCATCTACCACACTTGCATTTCCAACCTCAAGACCCACACTATTAGTGCCCCAAGATTCTAAGCAATATCTTTCAGATTGTTATCTGTCATTTTCTCTAACTCTAATTACATTTTGATTGCATTTGGGTACGTTTCCCCCTTATTTCAGTCATAACTGATACCATCTGGAGGATGCGAATCAGCCGGAGAAACCACCAAGAACATGCACTCTCTCTCTGCTTCCTCTCTCAGAGAGGAGAATGATAAGTGGCCTGTTCAGTACAATCTTATTTACTATTAGGTCTCTACAGCACTTTTCTAGCCACCCAAAATGCTTTGACATTTGGGAAAACAGAGAGTCACCAATGAGATGGTACACAGTCCACATCAGAACACTCACTGCTATTATGCAGGTGATGAGAGACCAATACACTTAAAAATGGGGATGATTAGAAGTTGGAAATTTAGTGAGGACATCAGAGCAACACTCTTTTACAGTACAGACAAACAGAACATGGGAACAGTGCCTCAGATTGTCCTCACAAACTCCCAGAGTCACGTGCTTCTCCTTAGGAGGTCTCCCATCCAAGTGTTAACCAGACCCAGGCCTGCTTAGCTTCTTTTACCTTCACATTTGAGGCATTTAGCAGATGCTCTTATCCAGAGCGACTTACAGTTGGGGGTTAGGTGCACTGCTCAAGGGCACTTCAGTCATGACCTGGCTGAAGACTGAACCGGTGGCCTTCCGGTCACAAGACCAGATCTCTAACCACCAGGCTGCCCAGTGGACTTGCATGCTATGTTATGCTGACTGCTGACAAACCATCCCTCACTCTTGGTAATATTAAAATACAGGTAGAAGTGGCCCCAATTAAAACGTACATAGTCAAATCTCATTTGTCAGCTCATGCCTATTGTCTATCAACTAGAAATGCTTTTTTAAATTTGGCTTGTTAACAAAGGTTTTTATGCAAAATCACAAACAGTAGCCATGAGGAACTGACCAATCAGGTATAAGAAATGTTCCATTGTCTGCCCAAGAAGTTTTTTTTTTATTGGGTGCATGGTGTAGACTTCTAGAGCATTTAATCTTTGTATTTATAGACAAATAAAAATGAAAGAAAACCTACTTGAGTGAGAATTCCAGGCCCAAGCGTTTGCCATCAAAAATGTGCACCTGGATATAAGCTTCTCAGACACCACAATCCATTCACTGCTATTCATTTGTTTTGTGTTGTTTTTTGTTTTTTTTGTGCTAAAAATAAGTAGTTTTAGATTACCTTACTGCCCTGTCCTCTTCTAATAAGCATGCACTTTCTGTATTTTGATCCCCAAGCTTAACAATCACTTCATAGCTACGAAATAAATGTTTTTCTTTAACAGAACACAATCTGATGTGATTAAGCTGTGCTGTTATGTCTGCAGTACTTTATTTTCTGTAATCTATGCATAGAGTTGTGGTCAGAAACTTATCTGTCATCATGTAATTAGGTTAGATTTGACTAAAATATGTTTTTGGTGCACTAAAAACAAAAGCAATTAATAGAAATAAAAATGGAAATATAATAAATAACAATACAAATAATATATATTTTTAAATATACTAAATGATTATATAACATCCTACAATAAATTATCATTATAATTTAGGAATGTGTTTTATATTAAAATTTATATTACTGTATTATTAAAATAATTTAAATTTCTATTATTTTTTCTGACCAATTTTTTTAATCCAATGTAAGCCCATACATGTTAAATATAAATTTTTAATATATAATAAAAACCACCAAGAAAGTGTACTACAGTTTTGTATTATGAAAACATTAGAAGGACAGCCCCTACATTTTTTTGTAATGCAGAAAATGTGTTTTTATTGTGCATGTGTGGTTTAATACATTCACAGAACACTTCATGAGGTGATCCAAGTATACTAGCATATACTGTCAAAGAGGAATATGTCAGCAGATGTTGCTGTACACAAAAAAAAATAAATGAGGAGATAGTTTAAGTATGAATGTTTAGAGTCTCACTGCTTTTTATGAGAGTAGCATTGAATAAAACAGTGTATTTGAAAGCCATGGTGGACAGGTTCAATCACATACTGTACTGCACTGCACTGCAAACAGACACTCCTTCATGTTGAGAAGCTCTAATGATGAGCACACCATATGCAGAGGACATATACCATAATGAGACTGAGCAATGTAGTTTTTTTTTTTTAACTGACATTATCAACAGGCTGACATTTAAACCAAAATAGGTTACCATGATTTATTGGGAGAAAGCAAGCAGACATTCAGCTCTTACACATAGCTACAACAACACAGCAGAGTTCAGTTTAAAACCAAGGTTTATAACTACTTCAAGCTCCACAACAACATTAGGGGGAAATGGGTTTTTGCTATGAGAAAATGCATTTTTGAAGAAATAATTATGTTAATTTATTATGTGCATATTCACAGTAACAGATTAGGGTAGAGTACCAAAGTAGGGTTGGGTGATGCCCTATAAAGATGTCCCCATAGAACTTGCATATGAAGATGTCTACAAGGAAACATTACAATGGACAAATTACATGGGGGGGTTAATGTAATAATGGCATAGCTTCAATTGAAATTTGATTATTGTGTAGTATTGTAGTATTTTTTGTACTTCTTGATGAGTAATATATAGCTACTTAGCATGCTACCCTGTTAGCACTCACACTGTGACTACAGTGTTACTTCTTTGCTGAGAAGCACTCTTCACTGACAAAGTCACCATTACAACAAACATGTGAGTGTGTCACCAACTGTAATGTTTGAAGAGGTAGCACAACATTTCTAATAGCAAGTGGTAAAAGTGAAAGGAAAACCAAAAGTCAGTTATAGACAAATGCCAAAAACTCCCAGGTCTCAACATCAAGATGTCCATCAGTCATCAACAATGTACGATGCCATTGTTTATCAAAAAAAGCCTACACTAAAGAGCCTGCCACTTTTACAATCATTCTTCTCAATGTTCAGTGCCAAGCAACTGTGGCTCATAATACAGACTTCATTTTATAACTTCATGTTCTGCTTTAACAGCTTTGGCTACACTTTATTATCTTTCAAAACAGATTAGTCATGTTTTAAAAGGCTACCTGAACACTTTCACATGTGCAAACCCTAGAGACATGGAACAGCAAGAGAAAATTGGGCATGTCAGATGCTTGCAAATGAGGGGTAAAAAAATGGGATCAGTGATATGCAAAACATGAAACGTGAAATTGAATCCACTTGGCAAGAGCCAAGTTCTGCCTTTCTGTCCAGATGTGCAGACTGGGCTGCAACAGTTTAATTCGTAAGAACAGCCGACAAGGGACTACCCATGTGCGCCCAACCTGGACCCAATGTACGGAAAGCATCATGTTTACACGAACCTCCACACACGGCTCTGTTTAACAGCACACAGACGGTATTATAGACTCCAGTCTCTTCTGGACCATGAACTCTATAATGAAAAGCTCATTCTTCTCTCTCTCACACCTTTCCATTCCTCCATCCAGCATCCCTGTGTCTCTCTTTCCAAACTGTCTCCTAAAAGAACAGGTCCATGACACCAGCATCCGGACCAGCTAAACACATACAAACACACTGCCAAGACAACATGAGTGAAGTCATTAAAAGCTTTTATGAAGTGTTCCATAAACTGAAATATGATTAACAGGATGCAAGAGCCTCAGCATGGATGACCATTAAAGCAGAATTACTGCAGTGATAGAAACGGGTGCCTGAGAGCTGCACTGACAGCTAAACTGTTGGCATTCTCAAAAAGTGCCACGGGCCAGTTTTCCGGACATGGATTATGTCAGTAGCAATTCTGAAGGAAAATCTTCACACTCTGAAATTCTAAAACAAATGCTGAGGTTCTGAACATAATCTAAACAATGTGTGCTAAACATCCAAGACTGCTACTTCACCCCTTTTTAAGGAAGACACCATACTGTGTTTAGGTTTCAGCACCAAAGCTATTTCAACTATGAAAAAACATTAAAACAGCTTTGCACTAACGTGTAAAGAATATTTCACAACACTTAGATTTATATTATTCTCGTAAACTCGGGAACTTATCACAGCAGTAATGACACCAGCAGTTGAGTTTTAGAAGTGCCTAAAAGACTGACAAGCATTTGACCTAAACGTCTCAAGCTCTGCTATGAGCACTACAATATGTAATGAGCAGGGCCCACCGTGTTCAGTCACTGAAAATCACATAACCATGAAATGCACTTTTTCCTGTAAAATAGACCATTTGCCAGAAAACGTCTGAATTTAAGCAGCTTGGAAAATACCATGTAGATGTTATGACATTTTTGATTCATGCAAGGTGAAATATTTGAAAAGGCAGTGCCCAAGTGTGATGAAGCTTTGACAACAAAGCTGAACTAATGCACTATTTTCCCTGCTTAAGTGAGCTGTACCACACCAGGGTTCATACACCTTTTACAAGGTAAAATACAAGCACTTTTCAAGCACTTTTCAAGTTTTTCCAGCAGCTTTCAGCTATGGTAAATTAATGATAACGGTGATCTCAAAACTGGGATTCAGCAATAATCAATATATCACAAAACTATTCTCCACACTTCACAGCGTCTATGCTACTGAGAAAAAAAAAAAAGTATTTTAAAGTAGTAAATAGCAGGAATGATGGATTTATTGGTGTCAGTTTCACACAATTTAAATACCAATGTTCTTCACCGCATTTTATTCATTTGATTGAGCAGTTACTGTAGGATGTCAAATTTGGGGGCAAGAGGATTTATATATAAATATACTCAAAATTATTGTTTTGCTTTTTGTCACACTGCAAGAGATGGTTTTATGTTTATGTCTGAGGGAAAAATCCCCCAGTGTAGGACCTGGATTTTGAAGTCTTTTCATCAGATTTTGATGCTTCTTTCCTAAATATAATCAAACATAGGAGGGAAGTGTTATTTACAATGTTTATTCTCAATACATTTATCATTAAGATTAAGGTGTTAGACTTGGAGTGTAGTAAAACATAAGTACAAACGCTATGCCTCTATCACTAGCATTGTTGGCCTGTTGGGAGCACTGGCTAAAAGCCCTGCATTTTGTAATGCTGGGAGTGAACAGAGGGTGGCTACTTAAGTTCGTACTTATGTTTCACTAAACCCAAAGCCCTTTTCACACCAGAGTTCTCCTTTAAAGTCATTTACTTCTCATATGCCAAGATGTATGTACAGTCTCTTACAAACAGGTGACACTGGATGTTATTTAGGGGTATCAGAGTACAGAGGGCTGAATACTAAAGCACAATACACTTTACAGATTTGTATGTATTTAAAAATTGTGGAAAAATATCTATAAATTCCTCTCAGTTCACAATTACTTGCTACTTTGCATTGACCTACTACACTAAATCCTAAAAAATACACTTTGTAGGTGTAACGTGTGGAAAAGTTAAAGGAGAATGAATACTTTTTCAGAGTTCTGTACATTTGTCTACTGTAGTAGAGAAAACTGGCTGATGATAACTCTAACTGTATACTGTACTCTGATTTACTCACGTTGGCTAAATGCAGTGGTACGTTTTGCAGAGTAATGTTGACGCTAAACAGTTTTTGTTATGTTCACTGTGTATGGCATTAATGGTCATGCTGTAACTGGTATGCAAAACTAGCGTTACCTCATATGTGACCCCGCCAGGAAAAACCAGGCCAAAGTCACTGGGCAATTTATTGAGATATCGTGTCACTCACATTAGTGACAAAACTTAGCCACTCTGTATTATTGCTGTAAATGAAAGATAACAGTCTCAGATGTCTATCAGAGTACATATTTTGATCAAAAACAAAACTTAAATTCACAAAAAAGTTGTTTTGAAAAAAAAACAAATTTTGAAGAAAAAAAAAAAGACTTTGGCCTGGTTTTCCTTGGCGGGGTCACATTTTATCACACTGTGCTTTGTAAAAAATAAGCCTGCAAAACTGCCAGTTGACAGTGTGCATACATACACTAGCAGGCTAGCTAACGCAGCCTCCCATCATGTTACTGCTGTTATCATCGGCTCACTGTGTCTGCGAGGAAACAGCACAGACTGGAAGCAGCAGGTCTCAAACGAACTCCCTGAATCAGTTGGGAGTCAGCTCCCCTTCAAAGAGCCGCTTTTCTTTATTTCACTCACTCTTCCTTTCTTTATAATGCTATAAAATAATAAAATTATTACAATTTTAATTTAGCCGTATTAAAAAAAACTGAAGTGGTAAAACTGTGTTGTATCTGGGGGCAAAAAGAGCCGATTCCTCGTGAGCCAACTACTCTTGGATTACGAAAAAGAACCGGAATTTGTTGTCACAAATACGTGGAGGCGCGAGCGAAGCCTTTTTTATTTTACGCTCTGCAATTTTTTTCTTTAAGCAAACTTATTTAGTCAGATACTTATTTATTGTAAAGTAAAAGCAGTTAGAATTTCAAGCATTTTCAAGCACTTTCTCCAAAATTCCAGCACTTTCCAGACCTGGAAAACAGAACATTAAAATTCAAGCATTTTCCAGGATTTCAAGCACTCATACGAACCCTGCACACGCCACTACACTGGAGCTAGTAGCTACCTGAGAATGAGTTTCTCACAGTTACTGGCTCTTTCCTGGCCAAATCAAGTGAGTCTATGGACTGAGGAGATTTCACACTGAAATGTGCACTGATTGCTGTAAAAGTCATTAGTTTGGAGAAAGGAACTGTATTTAGATGTTTGCAGGGTTCAAGACTGCACATCATATGTGCAAAAGTTTTACTTAACTGCCATGAAATGTTGCACTTAAAAAATTCTGTCAAATCTGTAATATTTGAGATACGAGTTCCGTTCAACATTATCATGACAGACGGACAACAATGTAAAATACTGAATTATTCTTCAGTTACAGGAGTGTGGAAGGCACGTCTGGAACCAATGGTTGCTTCAAGGAGCTTAACAGCTGTTCTGGAGCGCAAATTGAGAGTTGATTGTAGGTCAAGCTTAAACTGCTAGTGTTTATTAGATATGTTATGTTAAAATAATGGCAGCAGTTTTTTTATATATATACATTTTTGCCAATTTTCTCTCTTTACCAATGTGGTAGTTGCCAATTAACCCAACCTGTTAGTGACTCTCTCCATCTCTTTGCACTGTCCCTGACTCTAGGAGGGTGAAGACATGCACACGCCTCCTCTGCTGCATGTGATGCAGCCACCACCTCTTTTCTAACTACTGCTGATGCACCATCACTGGGGAGCCAACACGCTCGGAGGAAAGTGCAGGATCTCTAGTTTTGAATGGACCAATCAGTAGATGCCTGAGCCAGCGGACATTGCAATGTGTGAGTGATATGGAGAGTGAGAGCGCCATCTACCCACCCAGAGAGAGCACTGCCAATTTTGCTCTCTTGGGCCCCGGCTGTTGATGGCAAACAGCATGACCAGGATTCAAACTCACGATCCTCTGATCACAATGTCAGCGTCTTATCCTGCTGAGCCACTCGGGCCCCTGCCAGCAGTTTTTTAAAAGCAGATTTTATTTTATTTTTAGCTTTTTATAGAAGCGTAATGTCTTATCTGTATGGTTCCCTTGTCCTTTATTGGTCTCTACTGACCTAAAGACCCTTCCAGTGAAACATGCATTAATGACACTCAATGCCACCTGCAGTTTAAAACTACACCATGAAACTGTGTCAAAACTATGAACCACTAATTGATCTCTGACCTGCATGTGTATGAAACCAGACGCCACTAATTATGACACTCCAGCAGTGCAGCAAAAGAAGCTGTTCTGGGTCAGCATGCTGGAATCGGGCCATAAAAAAGAGGTGAATGGCTGGATCGGTCACATGCTTCACACGTGTGTGTGTGTGTGTGTGTGTGTGTGTGTGTGTGTGTGTGTAAAGGAACACGTGGCCCATCAGCTGTCTGCGTGGCGGCTGTGCACCATGCCCGCCGTTTACGGGATCAGTAAGTTCCAAAGGCTGCCCCCTGCACTCCCCCCCATGCCTTTTCCAACATGCCGGCAAACAACTTTGATTTTCCACCATCAAAAGCCTCTCGTAATTCCTTTGAAAAGGAGCATTTACGAGCCTCAAAAGTTTCTTATATGAAAATGTTAAATATTTCACGCTGCTTTCATCTCGGGGCCTTGTTAGCGTGCCCTGTTGTTGTTTTTTTAATCCTCCTCCCCTTTAGCCCACAGACACTCACTCCTCCGCACTGCTTGTTTGCGTGTTTGCTTTACAGCAGGCATGCGTGTGCTCGGGCGATATTTTCATATCCGGCTGTGAAGCTGCCCTCCTGGCTTTTTCACACTCACATTACGGTGTAGTGTTACGCACAAGGCTCTGCCCGGGCAGGCAGACACGCGGGCGTCAAAAGTGCGCTCTGAAGGTTGAATCAGTGACCAGCGCTAGAACAAAAACAGCCCCAAGCTGTCCACGCCATCAAAGGCCCTGGGATTCAAGTGTTGATCCATTATTTCCGTGAAGGCTCTTCCCTGAGAAATGAGCACAAAGAATAGCCAACAGATGTGTCCCGCTTTTAGGGTGTGTGAGGGTGTGTGTGTAGCCTTGTAGACTGACAGCCAGAAGGCTCAGAGATGTGAAGTGTCTGGTCAAGACTTCATGACTTCATTGCCGTCATCTTTAAAGTGAAGTAAGACACGGGAAATTGATGAATCAGGAATAATTCACACGGCTGCTATAGGAAATGCAGACAGAGCAGAAGAGAATCAATAATAAAGAGAAAATCTCAATAACATTCAGTAACGTACTACAAACTAGGAGTATACACCTCATATACACTGTGGAATCACTGCTGCTTCCTGATGTAGGTCCTTCACTTCTAACATTTACTCCACCAGTGTCATGGGTAAAAGTCGAAAATGTAAAAAATCCTGAAAAAAAAAAATAGCTGGGGGCCAGTCAGGTCCAGGGAAAAATCCCCGGAAGCTCCTGGGATAAAGACATTTTGATGGAAAAATAATGCACTTTTAGGGCTTAAATTGATGTGGTTGTGTACAAAAATGTAAGAAAACATGAACAAAAAAACTTGATTTACATCATTTTATTGAAACTTTTTGTACTAAGTCAATAAAATCTCATCATAGTGTGTATTTATTAAAAATCAGTGGCTGTATCAGGTTACATGGTTGATGTTTGTGGTTAACAGCATGCTGTATAAGGACATTGTTGCCTATTTCCATAAGAACCCAAAGGATTTGATTGGTCGAGGGTGTTTGACATGCGTTTTTGTCCATTTCAGTGATCATTGCGTCACAAAGAACGTGTCAAAAAATAGAACGGCCTAGATAGCGACCACACTGCTGAGCTGTAGACCTCACTCATAGCCTGTGCGCCGGCTGTACTGCCCGCTCGTAAGCCTGTGCGCCGGCTGTACTGCCCGCTCGTAAGCCTGTGCGCCGGCTGTACTGCCCGCTCGT
>BRDA01073176.1:7500-11453 GCA_036984385.1 Crenuchus spilurus | reverse complement strand
TTTGTTTACTGCATGTACGTTTATGTGTGCTTTCAATAAACCATGTGTCTTACTCCAAGTTCCTCTCCTTGCTGATCCTTGACCGAGCGTAACAGCTATGATTGAGGAGGATTTTGATACGATTTGGTTCAATATAATCGGGTAGGAAATAATACGAGTTACTTATTTAAAATAGATCATTTACATTATGATTCAAACATAAGTTATTACTAAAAATGTGTTTTTGCTTTCAGACAGATTAATGAAACACTAGAGAACTAGTAAAGTTAATTTTGACATGTGAGCGCATCGAAGCGTTGTACAGTATATGTTTGTCTTTCAAACGTGACTGTGACGAGTATCACGACAGTTCATGAGAGAGAGAGAGAGAGAGAGAGCAGCAGAACACACACAACGGATTGACAGCTCTTGAATCGGGCCATCGGCCGGTTCATTTTACAAATAGGGTGTCCATGTACCGATGCAGTCACATCGTTTAAGTCAAAATCGGTCTTCTGATTCAAATCGGTTATTTTTTACACCCCTAATAAGCAATGTCTCTGTGGCCAAAGTTTTCCTCTAAACCTTTAGGCTCTAGTTTTGTCTCATTTGACCAAAGGACCTGCTTCCAGTATGCATAATCTTTCTCCAGGTTGTCCTTAGCATACTTCAGTCTGGCTTGAAGGTCTTTTCTGCAGAAGTGGAGTTTTTCTTGTTCTGTAACCTTGCAATTAATTTCTGTGCAGGGCTTTGTGATTGTCAACAATTCCTGACTTGGCTAAGTCATTCATTAGTGTCTTAGCAGTTGTACTGGGGTCTTTAGACACATCTCTCACTAGTATTCTTTACAGGGTATTTGAAATCTTGTGCTTCCTACCTCTGCCAGGCTTGTTCTGTATTGTGTGGCTCTCTTTGAATTTCTTGATAATACTTCTCAGTCCAGTTCTTGAAACTGAGAAACACTGTGATAGCTTTGTATATCCTCTTGCTTTATAAGTAACAATGATTATTTTTCTCAATTTATTTATTTTGTGTTTGGCATGATGCTTTCTCAAGTGACAGCTCAGTGTTTACTGAAGTTTTTATAATGTGTGTAAATTGGGAGATAACCCTCAGCAGTGACTTGATATAACAAGCTTTCATCATTATAACATTAAAACGCACTATTGGACAGCAGCATTTTGTGCTATGACACAAAAATGTCCGTTCTTTAGGGGACTAATAATGTTGAAGGGGTGATTTTTTTTTTTTTCTTTTGGAATAGTTCTGTTATAGCAGGGGTGGGCAACTCCAGTCCTGGAGGGCCGGATTCCTGCACAGTTTGGTGATCTACCTGATAAAACAAACCTGATTCAACTCAGCAGGCAATTAGCAGGTTTAATTTTATTGTCAGAGCACAATCACCACCAAACTCTGCTGGACACCGGCCCTCCAGGACTGGAGTTGCCCACCCCTGTGTTATAGCATGCAAATAAAAATTATTTAAACTTTCTAAAAAAAAACTAGTATGTTTAGAAATGCTATGTTGAAAAAGCCTTGCTCTGTTAGAAAAGAACTTTACATTTCATAAGGGGCTAATAATTTTGTCCTTAATTTTAAATACCTGCCATTTTACTGTAAGGGCTTAGTATTCTGTGACTCTGAGAAGGGATTTGGAAAGATGCTTGCAGGATTATAGAAAACACTTTAATAATAAACAAGTTATCCAGTTATATTGACCGAAAACACGTATGATCAATAAGGTCTCAATAAACAAGCTAGGCTAACACAGAGGACCGCTGAGGTCTCAATAAACAAGCTAGGCTAACATAGAGGACCGCTGAGGTCTCAATAAACAAGCTAGGCTAACACAGAGGACCGCTGAGGTCTCAATAAACAAGCTAGGCTAACACAGAGGAAGTTAACAAACTAAGGAGCTGAACCAGTTAAGGAAGCTAACAAAGCAAACACATACAAGCAAACAAAGGAGGAAAGCAACAGAAACAGAACCTTGAAAAAGGCTGAAAACAACTGGCTATATTAATGCGTTCATAGCACAACAATGCCAAGCGATAAGCATTTTAGATTCTGACTGGGAACAGCTGGGGAGGCAAGCGTCACATGAATTAGAGTCTGTGTGGAACCAACAAGGACTTCTGGGAAGTGCAGCTCTGAGACAGAGTGTGAGGAGGCGATAGAAGCAGGAGGAGCGAGGGAGCATGACATAATGAATATAAAATATGAATTGAGATTTTTCCGTTAAGCTGTGAACAACAATGAACTTTTTCAGTTTTTCGAGATGCACAACTAATTGCTGTAAAGTTCATTGGACTGCAGAATGGCTGTATATAAATGAAACTGAAATAAATATGCTTGCAGGGTTCAAAAGTGCACTCAAGGTTTAAGAGATTAATAAGTTTAATTTAACTGCTGCTCTGAACTATAACACTTATAAAAATCTGTGATATTTGAGAATATGGCCATGAAATTATGGTAAAAACCTGTGAGGTGGAGAGGATCTCAGATATTATCAGTGTGTTCCAGTCAGTTTGATTTATGTGATTGCTTAATGAAGGCCACATTTGCTGCTCTTTAATTGCTTGTTGAGTAATTCTGGTTAAATATCCTGTACAGACGGCACAAGGGCAGTGAGGAGGTAAAGGGACATGGGTTTTATCTAAAGAGTTAGATGGTAAAATTATATGAGACCTGTAAAGTGCTCACATCTCGTATTATAGCATCATAACTACAGTTTTATAGAATTAAATGTGTTCAGATGACTTGTAGAACAAGAACACAGTGGAAAACGATCTTCTGATGTATTAGCAGTGTTGATGATGTTGCTGAAACAAAGTAATTCATTACAAACAACTAATTACTTTTGTAAAATTGTAATGGGAATACTTTACTCATTCCTTCCTGGAAAAATAATCTCAACCCTCATTACTTCACGGCTGTTAAACTCCAAAACAGTGGAATTTTGTTTTAACTCTCTGGAGTCCCACCAGTGGGGCAAAACTGAAATTCCACAAAAACACTTATATAACAAGATTTTATTCCAGAAACAAAACTAAAAATACACTGGAGGGCCCCGAGTGGCTCAGCGGGCAAAGACGCTACTACTATGACCTGAGGATCGCGAGTTCGAATCCCAGTCATGCTGTTTGCCATCAACAGCAAAAATTGGCAGTGCTCTCTCTGGGTGGGTAGATGGCGCTCTCACTCTGCTTATCACTTTCACGTTGCAATGTCCGTTGGCTCAGGCGTCTACTGATTGGTCCAGTTGGAGCTGGGGACCCTGTGTGCTTTCCTCCAAGTGCGTTAGGCTCTCCAGTGACGGTGTATCAGCGGTGGTTCAAAAAGAGGCGGTGGCTGCATCACACGCAACAGAGGAGGCTTTTGCTTGCCTGCACCCTCCTAGAGTCAGGGACATTGCAAAGTGATGGGGAGAGGCCTAACAGAGGGGATGGGCTAATTGGCTACCACTACATTGGGAAGGGGATAAAAATGGGCAAAATAAAAATAAATTTATTAAAATTAAAATAAAAATACACTTAAATAAGAAAAAAAAAAGAATTAAAATGAAAATACACTGGAAACTTTAAAGGTTCTATATTAAAATATATATATAGTTTGAATCTAAATATTTTTTTTATATTTGTGAGAGGAGATTAAATAATCAAAGGTGCATTTTTCAGCGCGAGGCAGAGCGCGATCCTTTTTTTCCAACCATTGACGCGATCTGCCCTTCATATGATAAGTACATGGTAATTCCAGACATTCCATTGGAGGATTAGCAGCCAAGAAATGTGTGAAAACACCCATTTGGTCTCTTTAAACAAAGAGTCAGACTACATCAGAGTGTCTGAAATACCCTCAGACTCCAGTTCCTCACTGACTGTACCAATTACCTAACTGGACAGCTGTGATACACAGTCAATTAAACAAAGCATCCGCTCACCACACTGCAGCTTTAGTCAAGCTGGAGGGGAATG
>BRDA01073176.1:0-2500 GCA_036984385.1 Crenuchus spilurus | reverse complement strand
AAAAAGCCAATAAGAAACCTGAAGACCCAAACAGAAGGGGTGATGTTCTGAAGAAGCACTATCCTTATGGTCACTAGGAGTCAGAACTGACTTGATACACCTTCATAATAATTACAGACCATAATTCAGGGATGATACAGTCAGATGGGCCAGTTTTGGCCCAAAATAGAAATGGCAAAAAATTTCATATGGTAAGTTGTATTTAGTGTTCAATGCCATGACCGACCTTTAACATGATGGCTATAGCTTGTCATTGCCATAAGTGACCCATCAGTGCCTTATTTGAGCTGAATGAGGTCCAGAATTGTTTGGGCTTAAAGAGAGGAAAATATATATAAACAGCAAACTACTAAAGTATAATGATGGAGGTCACCTTCTAAGTGCTGCATGGCCCAGTATTCTTACACTGAGACAATGGATTTAATATATTAATATAAGCTTGTATTTTGATGCTCTTCATTGTTGTTAAATGGAATAGTGTTTAATATTACCCTTTAGGCCACACCCACTTATGGTTTAAATTTGAATTCAGATACATGTGCAGTTATTTGTAACACTAAACAGATACGGATCATATACAGATAATGGTTTTCTAAAATAGTTGTGCCCACGCGATAACAACATACACTACACTGACACGGGAGCTGAGAGTTTATGTCAGTATGTTATTAGAACAAACTAATCTCTCAAAGGATGGATTGTTGTCTCTCGAGTGCAGCACAGTCCAGATCGGCATCCACAGCAGTTCTGTGCTTAGCCTAGCACATGCCTGTACAGTGAACGATTTCAGTTGAGATCAAAACAGCAGCTGCTCATCTCAGCCTTCGGCTCTGAAAAACAGTAACGTGTCCTAAAAAATAGACTAGATCTGTGTAGCATTTCAGACTGACGTGTCCTCCCCTGAAGGCAGAACCAGCTCTGTGTTTACATGAGTCATACATGACTACTGCAAAGTTTAAGAACATCCTTATCTTCTTCTCAAATTTGTAATGTTCATTTTCAAATAAGCAAATATTTTACTTTGTATAAAATATTCATGAACAAACATACACAATTTCTGTACAATACTGCACAATATACAACATTTCAAGAAAATACAGGACAATATACTTCATTTCTATTCAATACAGTACCATGTACAGCAGTGGCGGATGCTGGTCTTTCAAGGAGGGGAAGCACAATTTCGGGCTACATCGTAAAATGTGTCGGTTTATTTATACGTAAATTCTACCCTCCATTCCTTTTCAAGAAAATGATCTGTGATCCTGTCGTACCAACAAGGCGTCTTTTCCAGGGACTTGACTAGTGTCCTCTCAATGGCCAGCAGAGTTAGGCTGCGTAAACGGCCTTGGCTCATGGTGTTGCGGGTGTAAGACTTGAACCGCTTTAAAAACAGGAGAAGCTCTTTACTGGCACGAGGCTAGTGTGAAGTGTGTCCGCCTGTGAGTGCTACCGCTAAACACAAGCAGCTACAAAAAAACACCAGAAATAAAAGCTCGACTTGTCGCTAGTCGTTTTTAACAAAGAAAATGCCACTAAGATGATTAGGAAAGTCTTCGGTTCAACTCAGAACAGAATGAAAATTAAAAAATGATCCCACGGATATTTACACCAATAGATCGCTGATTCGCTCATTTAGCTGTCAATGAAAAAGGGCTCAGACACATCATCCAATCATCATGCAGAATCTGAGCGTCCGGGCCAGCCGAGGCCAGCCCACTGCCCCACAGACCCCCAGAGACGCTGAGCGTCCGATGGGCGGGACAAAGCCCAGGATTCATCCAATCACTCATCTCGTTTCGGTGCATGCTTTGCTTTGCCATTGAAGTCTGTGGACGCTGAGTGTCCACCCTGTTTAAAGCGCTGTGAAGCTGCGGGAATGAGTGAGAGGAAAGCTGCATCATTAACAGTGATAAGAAGCTGATTCTGAACAAAAGTTGAGCATATTTAGTCAATGACATGTACACACAACAGTATATTATTCATCACTTATTTTTTGACATTTTAGGGGAAGCTGAGCTTCCCTTGCAGTCTTAGAGCAATCGCCACTGATGTACACCATTTCTAGACAAAACAAGATGGTCTACAATATTTTTGGACAATAAAGTAAACCCACAACATTTCTAGACTATATAAGACAAAATGTACTATTTCTAGACAATACAGGACAATATATAATTTTTTTTGTACAATACAGAACAAAATACATTTCTTGACAGCACAGGTCAGTTTACACCATTTATAGACAACACATAACATTTCTGGACAAAACAGGAACATATACAGTGGTAACCCTACTTAATCCATGCAGGAGCTGAGCTCGTTAGCTGGTTTGCTCGTTAGCTGGATGCATTTTCCCCATAAGAATACATGTAAAACCGATTAATCCGTGTCAGCCGGCCAATTACAGTATACTTTAATATGCTAAATAATGTGTTTATATGGGTTTTTAAAACATAAACGAGACGACGACGGTGCTCGTGTAGGCTGGTGGCTAAGG
>BRDA01073175.1:0-27947 GCA_036984385.1 Crenuchus spilurus | reverse complement strand
GAGTCCGAAGACGTGGAAGACCAAGAATAACCTGGATGGATAACATCAAGACATGGACTGGATTATCAGGTGCTAGCCTGCTACAAGCAACAAGACAGAGTGCATTGTGACTCATCTGTGCAGCCTACCATTCCCATGTGATATGACATGCACAAATATTGGTCAATGTGTTTGCACACAGAGGAATTTGACCTCCACCTTTAACCCATCCATGCAGAGAAACACACATACCGGTACTCACAAAAGGAGGCAGTGAGAACATGTGCCTGAAGTGGTGGGCAGCCCCTATTCACAGTGCCCAGGGAGCTGTTAGGGGTTAGGTGCCTTATTCACAGGCATTTCAGTCATGACCTCCCAGGGGATTCAACCATCCCTAACCACCAGGCCATGGCTGCCCCTATTTCTGTTATTTCTAGTAAATATTATTAATTCTATGACTTTTTTACATGTTTAAAGTTACTTCATTTAGTAAACAGGTCTTATTCCACTAGCAAACAGTGTTATTTTGTGGCCAATGTCAAGTGGAGCAGACAGTCATATGACCAGTGCCAGCTAGAGTATGTGTTTATATTGTTATATTGTTATCCTGCTATGCTGTGTCAAAGCCTGAGACTGTGTGTACAAGCCCTTCTCGCCCTGTAGGATGATCAGGGGCAGTGAGATTTGGACTCTTGTGTAAGCACATTCTGACTGACAGTAATATTGAAGCCCCCTAGTGGCCAGTACTGAAAAAACAGCAGTGCTATGCCACAGCATTTATAAACATACACTGAACATAGGGATGTAAAACTTTACTTATTGTTAAAGCAAATTAATGATAATGCTTCTAACATAACATAACTAAATACTTTTGAATGATCTTTTAAGCATATTATTCTCACTGTTGGAATTCCGGGCTCTGTTACTGGCTCTCTGACATTGGCACTGGTCTGTGGGTGGACAGCTGCAGTCTCCCCACTGTTTTAGGAAGCTATGCTGTCGAGGCACTGATTGTAGCTGTAATGAGCTGCTGCTTGATTGCAGACAGACACGGCACATTGCCAGCTAAGAATAGCACATCTTCCTGTCCTTTCATTCTGCTTAGGCAAGTGCAGGGTTATCACAAGAGAAATGGAGTTATTCCGGGAATCATGCTTTGTTGCTTTTGTCACTGCAAAAAGAAGATCTGTGGAAGATTATACTGACTGGATACTGACTGAAATGCTAAATTATAACAATGCTGAATAATAGGTTTTTAAAAGTCTAAAAAACTGGCTCAGCAGGCTAAGATGCTGACACTATGACTAGAGGATCGCGAGTTCGAATCCCAGTCATGCTGTTTGCCATCAACAGCCGGGGCCCAAGAGAGCAAAAATTGGCTGTACTCTCTTTGGGTGGGTAGATTGCGCTCTCTCTCTCTATCACTTTCACATAGCAATGTCTGCTGGCTCAGGCATCTGCTGATTGGTCCACTCAGAGCTGGGAATCCTGCGCTTTCCTCTAAGCGTGTTGGCTCCCCAGTGATGGTGTATCAGCAGTAGTTCAAAAAGAGACAGTGGCTGCATCGCACGCATCGGAGGAGACTTGTGCTTGACTTCACCCTCCTAGAGTCAGGGGCAAAGTGATGGGGAGAGTCCTAATGGAGGGGATGGGCTAATTGGCTACTACTACATTGCGAAGGGGATAAAATTGGCAAATATCTTAGAAATAAAATGATAAGAAAGTCTAAAAAACTACACCATTGGTTTAACCTGCCAAATGTAGCATTCACCTAATTAAACAAACTATGTATAATTACAGCGCATTGAAAAGTACATAGAAAAGTCTATTAACTCCAAATACATTAATAATAGAAGTAAATGCTAAAGGAAGTGCCATTAGAAGTAAGTGCACACTCGATACTTTATTGGTGGCTCTCGTGACCGATTACGAAAGTACGCCAGCACAGCCAAAGTATTTTAAAAGCATGCTACAGAGACATATACTGTAATGCGCTTTACATTCCAAGCACTTGCCCTCTCATTTTGCCTCAATTAAAGTTTGTTCCAAATGGGGGATACTGTGGAACTTGGCAACAACAGGCACTGTTTCCAACAGCAGGCTGCACGAGACTCTGCTGTTGCCAGGTTCACGGTTTAACACTTATAAAAGAATAAAACTCTCATGTTACCATATTATTAATGACTTTAAGATAAATAGCAATAATCATAATAAATCCCTTATAAACAAAATACTAAGTCGTACACTCGTACACAGTTGTTTTGCCATTCAAACGTGTGACAGACATATTCTGGGATAGTTTAAGCTTCTAAAGGGCGGGTTTTAGCCTGACTTTAGGCTTGATATTTTAGTTGGACCTGGCAACCCTGCAACAGGGTGGCTACATGGCAGCAGCGATTCTATAGGTTTAGTCCATAGGTGGGTTGTTTATTTTTTTCCATTATTTGAGTGACCTGGGGTGATAGTGTGGCTCTCTCCTTGACTTTGATCTGTCAATATGGCTCTTTTGAAAAAAATAGTGAGGATCACTGACATAGAGGAAGCTACCTTCGCATTTGACCCCTCTGTTCAGTGAAACACACATACACACACTAGGGAGCAGTGAGCACACTTGCCCTATCCACGGTGCCAGGATAGCCGTTGGGGGTTACATGCCCTGTGTATGGGTACTTCAATTGTATCTTGTCAGTTTGGGGGATCGAATAATCAACCTTCTGTTCACAAGGCTCTTCCTTAACCTTGACAACAATATGTCTGAGATCAAAGTGTTTTCTGTACTTATTATTATTCATAATTAATGATGCAATACATTTGTGGTAGACAGAGACTGGGTTCAGATCTCCTGGAGTATTCCTTTAAGACTGATTAACAGGCCTAGAGTTCAAGAGGTTAAGTGATTATCACTTGAACTACACTTACAGAGCTGAAACATGAAGAATGTGACATGGTGAAGTTGATGTGCCCGCTCTAATTCAAACCTAACAAAAGACTTTTAAATTGACTCGCTCTCAGGGGTCAACCTAGGAGGAAATCGATTTCAAGCATATCTGACAAATCACTCTAATCAGAAGTGTCTTTGAGGTGACTTGGAGGGATGAAAGCACAATACGTCTCTTTGTGCTGCCTGCTATGTGATCGATTTTGCACCGTTATCTCTCAGTGATGTTCAAAGCTTAAAGCTGAGTACATTTCTGACACTACAGAGTGAAACCATTCTCATTTTATATCCGGCAGTGGCTCTAAGAGTCAGGCTGACTCCTGATGTCCCTATAATCCTCTTCTTTATTCCTAATCACTTCTTCGCCCACCTGCCCCTCCTCTCTTCAAAGGTGGATGAAGCCCCGGGTGAGGCAGGCTGGGCAGCAGACAGAACCCAGACCCTGGTACAGTTGGGAGCTTTTTTTGGCCTCATCTATCGCTCAAATCTCCACCTCAAAGCTTCTCCGTCATGTGGTGAGGATCAAGGCAGACCCCCCTGCAATACGCTGCCTTTTGTTTGGCTGCTAAAAAACATGTCTCCACTACATCTGCGAGGGAGACAACCCAGATCCACTAGTCAGCGAGATAAAAGAAGGCTTTGAAATTAAATAAGCCCCCAAGCTCTCGTGGCTGTTTTGGAAGGGGGGTTGAATGTGTATATCTATGCACCCATGCTTCAAAATACTGGTGTTCTGAACAATTATTTTAAATACAAAAGGCATGGAATTCAATTCATTATTGTGTTTAGTCGCAGCCCATGAAGAGCCCTCAGCCTTCACCTAGACACAAAGACACAGAGGCTTTGTGTCTGTACAGCAGCTGCATGACGGGATCAGCCACTACTCAAATAAAAGAACTGTACGTGTGAACAGATGCACATTCAGAAGTGGACTCTGCCCTTTAGTATACACTGAGTAGTTAGTTTATTAAAACACCTGCCTTCTATGTACAATTAGTGGCCAATTCACCAGAAACACCTACCATAAATAGGCTTTGTAAGTTTTCAGCTACAGAATGTATCTTTACTGCCCAATTTGCCACAATTTACCCTGGACATGAATAGAAATGACCCACTATACACTCTGCTGGACTATTCTCAACAGTAACAATGAAGTATTAAAAACAGCAATGTGGCCTGATACACTCATGCTGGTGACTCTGATGTGTTGAGAATACACTACTCAAATAATATTTAGTCAATGATGGCCTTAAAAATAAAGATTCCACAAAAGGTTTTTGAGCAATATCATAGAATTGTCCCATTAAAGGGTCTGAACAATGTACATACCAAAGTTCCTAGAACCTTTATTTCATTTTTTAAAGGGGACATATTATTTAAAAAAATTCAGTGCTTTTACGTCAACATTTGGATATCTGGAGGGCCTAAAAATCCACAAACTGTGGACAAATACAAACTTGTCAGTTTTTGTGGGCTGTCTGGGTCTGAAAACATAAATACTAATGACTGATTCAGGGTTGCACAATCAGTGAATTTAGCCCCGCCCTCAATTTGTGTAACCCCACCCACAAGTTGAACTTGAGGTTGGCCATTTTATGTTTACACAAAGTCAGAGAAACATACAAAACGTACAGAGTAACAGAATACGAGAGAGTGGATTATGATTATTTCTGATAATATGCAACTAATATTGGCAAGAACATAAACCAGAGCTTATTATTTTCAAGTGAAACATTTTATGAATGAAAGTGTAGGTTTTTATTCATTCATTCATTATCCCACCCGCTTAATCCTTATCAGGGTCACGGTTAGTCCCCCACCCCCTCACCGGGCGCAGGGCAGGGCATTACACTATTCAAGCAAGCCCAGGACAGGGCGCCAGTCCATCACTGGGTGTACACATATGCACGCACACACACACACACTGACAATTTAGAGTACCCAATTCACCTGATCTCCATGTTTTTGGACTGTGGGAGGAAACCGGAGACCCCGGAGGAAACCCACGCAGACACGGGGAGAACATGGAAACTCCGCTCAGATGTGGACTTGAACACAAGACCACAGCGCTGAGAGGCAAACGTGCTAACCACTAAGCCACCGTGCCGCCCCGTGTAGGTTTTTTAATTTATTTATTTATTTTTGCTGGTCTTTGCTTTGGCCATATTGTGCTATTGTGGCTATGTTGCAGTGAGGTTGCTTTCATATACTGTATCTGGTGCTCTATTCATCAGTGTGTGTGAGAGTGAGAGTGAGAGTGAGAGAGAGAGAGAGAGAGAGAGAGAGAGAGAGAGAGAGAGAGAGAGAGAGAGAGAGAGAGAGAGAGAGATTATTTAATTCCACCTTAAATAACAGGATTAAAGTTAATTAACCAGTAGTGGCTGTAACTGCTGCACCATTTAAGGTGGATGGGAAATTTGAACAAGACACTGATGAATAAGAAGCAAACTTAGATCACTTAACGTCCGTTTTTCAGCCAAAAGTGGAGTTAATCTGATATTTTATTTTATTTTTGATCAGTGTAGGCACTGCTTAGTTTAGTGACTTAAGTCAGTATTAAACTGTTATAATGCTGTTAATGGCTGAGAGAGCAACAGGTGGTCACAGAGTAATATTAGAGAGAACAAAACAGTAAATCTGAGAAATAAAGCTTGTTTTTTATGTTTTGATTGGTGAGCTCACCTGTCCTCTCTACTGATCTGTGTGAGAGCTTGAGCTCTGATGGGGGCAGGCTGAGCAGTGCCTCATTTACATATAACCTGCCTCCTTAATTTCACTTGTTCATCAGAGGTGTTAAAAATGCATCAAATTGGTTTACCAAAAAATGTGACAACCATTTCATTTAAACCATCAGACAACTTGTTAACTTGTGGAAAGGGGGGATAATATAATTTAAACTAAAACTCATTTACAATATGCTTTTTTAAAGAAACAGCAATATAAAAGATTCTTAAAGGAACCAGCAATGTTTTCTATGGACAGTGAACCTTTTGTGGCACCACTGGCTTGATATTACATAGCAGAGATGCCAACATGAGTGTGTTCAATGTTACTTCATTGTTACTGTTGGGTCGAGAAGTGTACCAACCAAAGATATCCAGGTAACAATGGTCCTGTGGCCATAAACTGTTGACTGATAAAAGGCTACAGGATGCACAAACTGTGCATGGAAAAAGATGAGTACAGCAAAGTAGGTCTTTCTATGCCCAGTATGGTCTCAAACACAATATGGTCACCATCCTGTCTCAAAGGATGGTGAAGAATCAACCTTTGCTCACTGTGTCTAAAATTAATAGAGTTTACCATCTTTTTGATTCATAAAATATGAGTTTGTGGAATGAAAACATATGGTAAGCAGAAAGCTTTGCCTTCAGCTGAGGCTGATGATACATGCTGAGTATTTTTTGATCAGCAGATGTAGGGTTATGAGATTTTTTGCCTGGGCCACGAAGCTAAAACACTATGGTCATTAATTAGCCATGCTGAGGGATTCTGGGGCTGCTGCTGTCACTGGCTATTTAAAATGGCATTCATTTGATGAGCTTCATCTAAATCTTTTGTGTCACATGTAAAACCCTCTCTCCCTCAAAGACTGAGTGGGTTGATGGTGAAAATGTAGACAGGCTACACTCCTACCCGCTTTGACATGGCAGTAGATATTTAGAGTGTCACAGCCTAATCTGCAGACCCTGTCCTAGTTAATACAATTCTGATTCTTTTCACATGGATGTGTATCTAACGCCAAAACATGACTGCTTCCCTCCGCACTATTAAAACACAAACAGCAAAATTAGATTAAATTTTTATAAATCGTTTATAAAAATGGTTTAGGTGTGATATTATATGAACACTCTTTATTTGAAAAGAGGGGGTGCTCTAGGAACAATGTTTTGAAAACTGCATCTTCTTAATAGCTAAAACATGGTGGCTATCTATACACAGAGCTTGTAGTATCCAATATTGGTGTGGAGACAGGAGACAGGACACAAAGACCGATGCTACTGCTACTAACAATGACTGACAATGACTATGCTAACAAGAGGATACTATATAGTGGCAGTGATTGGCTCAGCAGGCTAAGATGCTGACACTATGACCAGAGGATCACAAATTCAAATCCCAATCATGCTGTTTGACATCAACAATCGGGGCCCAAGAGAGCAAATATTGGCAGTGCTCTCTCTAGGTGGGTAGATGGCGCTCTCTCTCTCTCTCGCTCTCTCTCTCCCCCTATCACTTTCACATTGCAATGTCCACTGGCTCAGGCCTCTACTGATTGGTCTATTTGGAGGTGGGAATCCTGCGCTTTCCTCCGAGCATGTTGGCTCCCCCGTGACAGTGTATCAGCGGCAGTTCAAAAAGAGATGGTGGCTGTATCACATGCAACGGAGGAGGCTTGTGTTTGTCTTCACCCTCCTAGAGTCAGGAACATTACAAGTGATGGGGAGAGTCCTAACGGAGGGGATGGGCTAATTGGCTAATACTACATTGGGAAGGGCATAAAAATGGGCAAAAACTTAGAAATAAAACTATAAAAAAAAGAAACATGGGAACAGACCTGAACAATGATGTAACATCACAGGGGGCTGGAAACACATGGAAATGGGTGAGGCCCAGGCAGGGGTGTGACAGAGCTTAACCACTTAAACCATGTTACTTATATTACACAGAATGGTTATTAAGTATTTACATGGAAAACAATGCAAAGTTCAGCGATAGGAGAGAGGAATGTCTGGAAGTACTAGTGGTTCCAAGGAGCCCAAAAAGACTTGCTTATGTGTTTATATACATTATGTTAATGCATTATATGTTAATTTAGATATACAAGAGGTATAATTATTGGTCTTTAATTTCCCGATCTTCCATTATAGTGAGCTTGTAGCTTTTAATTAAGGAAAATTGCATGATCCTTATTGGTTAATCCTGCTTTGAAACAATAATAATATAACATTTGAGGGCATTTAATACAGCAGAAATGTAATGTAATACAGAGAAAATGTAATAATGATTTTGAACATCATTACAGTGAAATTATTGGATTGAGGCTGAGCCAATGAAGCAAATTCAGACACCATGTCTTGGATTATCGACAGCATCAGGAGTAAAGGGATATTGTACAAATTAGATGTATGGTCAAACATCAAAGATAGAAAACAATGATTTTTAATAGATTAATTGATGCTCTGAGCTTGTTTAAAGCACCTCTGACACTGGACTACAGCAGGAACTGCTAAGTTGATTTGAGAAGTTAACAGAAGTAATCAAGTCTACTGAACACAAACTTGATCCTGTCTTTCACAGAATCTCTGCATAATGGTCTGATGGAATAACTTGAGCAGTGATCTGAAACACTGCGAAGTCATTAAGGGAAGAGTTGGTGCCCCACTTTGTTATAGTCTTTAGTGAATCTTGTTCATTGTATGTCCATGGCCTCGTTTCTGCTTGTGTAACTAGTGCATATGAGCACCATCAGCTCAGAAATGGCACTGAGACACAAATGTTCTCATAATAGGATACAGCAGCAGTCAGTGTAGCCCAGATACATTTCCTGTCAGCATTTGTTGTGGGTATACATTTCTGGCAGTGGACTGGATTGGCCGAAGGCTGCTCTGATTAGCTGTGAGCTACAAGGACGCTGTGGAACAGATGCTGAGCCACCTCATCACCAATCAGCAAACCTGGCCGACAGCCCGGCACGCTGCATGAGTCGGCGTGTGAGCAACACCTGATCTCACACACTTGTGCTGTTTACTGCCCCAAAGAAATGGATACCAATAACACACCACTACCCCACCTTCTTACACACTTCAGTCTTGTCTCAGGATACGATGCGAGCATCATGAGAACAATATGGCAGCTTTAAACTGTCACAGTACATTCAAAACCCAAATGTACAGAATTCTCCCCTTATATGATATCTAATAATGGGCCAAAGTACTTTACATGTTCAAATGTTTGTGGACACCTCTTTTAATGAATGCATTCAGCTACTTTAAGTTGCCCCCATTGCTGACACAGATGTACACACACAGTTTGTCTACCCTCTATATAAACAGATAAATGTATTGGCACCATGTTTAATGCCAGGTGTTGGCTATAAGGATGTTAAGCACCAGCATTGAGCTGTAGAGCAGTGCAACTTTGGAATGATGGTGCTCCATGATTGAGTTGGGCATGAGATGGTGGTGATCATCCAGCATCCTGACCTCACTAATGCTCTTGTTGCTGAATGCAATCAAATCTTCACAGTAATGCTCCAAAATCTAGTAGGAAACCTTCAAACGTCAGTAGAGACAGTTACCCCAACAAAAGCAGGATAAACAAAGCTTGCTTTACAGTGACAAATGTGTATTAATCATCATTCAGAAATGACTGAACCCACCACAAGGATGTGAAATGACATTCATACTCCAGCACTGGTACACACAATCTGCTATCTCAGCCACACAACTGATCTAAAGAAAGCCATCTACAGGCCACAGCACAGCATTTCCTGTCCACTTGGGGACAGCAAAGTGAAGAGTCCACTCAGCAGGACCACTGTCTAAGCCATCAGCTTCCTTCTTCACTTCATTATAGGGAATGAATAGAGAGGAAATGGGAAACATCTTTAGGTTTTCTATTCAGTTCTTTTCTCATTTATACACACACGTCACACTCACTGTTGAACGCTCTGTGACGGGCCCTGGCCCGGGCCCTCCAAGGCTGGTTGCGGATCCAGCGGAGCCGTCGAGGCAGGTCCATGGCCTCGCGCCAGAGTATGTCCACAGGACGTCATCCAGTGATGTCAGTCCAAACACATCCACTTTCTCACCAGGGCTGAGTACATCTCTATGGCCAGACCTGGACCAGGTCCGGCTCCTGTAGATCCTCTGTGTGCTGCAATACTGCCCTTAGTTGTGTGTCTCCTGTCTCCTCCAGTCTGTTTGTGTTACCTCAGCTCTATATTTTATGCATGAGTCAGGGGAAACTAACTCCCTCTGCAGCTCAGTCAACCACAGGCTGCACCGTGGCTGCCTCAGCCCAGAGAGCAGCACCTATTCACGGCCAGTACCTGAGAACAGGAACACGTACGCATGCATGCGCGCACACACACTCGCACACACACACACTGAAATTCAATGCCCCTCGTCTCCTGAAAGGAGATCACTGGCAATCAGCCAGGAAACACATTCACACAAACAGTTACTTGGTGTACCCCAGAAGAATGCCTGTGACAGTGACTCCCATGAGAAGATCTGAAAGAACATCTCTTTTAAGAACACAATTACATTACCCCATAGGAAAGGCCCAGACAATTAATAAAATGACATTTAAGCCCCATTTCTGGAAAAGTGGGGAAATCCTTCATTTGTTAATTCACTTGAATATTTAACTGACAAAAGGACAAAGGACATAGTTTCAGTTTTCAATGACAATTCTACAATGCCTGGCCAAAAATAAGGTCACACACTCTAATATTTCGTTGGACCGCCTTTAGCTTTGATTACTTTCACTGTGGCATCGTTTCCACACGTTTCTGCAATGTCGCAACATTTATTTCTGTCCAGAGTTGCATTAATTTAGTCCCAAGACCTTGTACTGATGATGGGAGATTTGAACCACTGCACAACGCCTTCTACAGCACATCCCAAAGATTCTCAATGGGGTTCAGGTTTGGACTCTGTGGTGGCCAATCCATGTGTGAAAATGATGTCTCATGTTCCCTGAACCACTCTTTCACTATTTGAGCCCAATGAATCCTGGTATTGTCATCTTGAAAAATGCCTGAGCCATCAGGGAAGAAAAAAATCCATTGATGGAACAACCTGGTCGTTGAGTAAGTATATTCAGGTTCAGCTGGCATTTTTTAGGCACATAATGTTACTGAACCTGGACCTGACCAATTGAAGCAACTCCACATCATAGCACTGCCCCCACAGGCTTGTATGATAGGCACTAGTAGGAGTTGCCACCCGTGCCCCAAAATATAGAATCGTTCTGTATTTGTAAATTAAAAGTTGCGTTCCGTATTGAACAGATACATGCATGGGGCAGCCGTGGCCTAGTGGTTAAGGATCTGGTCTGGTGACCTGAAGGTTGCCGGTTTGATCCCTGGGCAGGTCACGACTGAAGTGCCCTTGAGCAAGGCACCTAACCTCCAACTGTAAGTCGCTTTGGATAAAAGCGTCTGCTAAATGCCTTTTATATATATATATATATATACACTTTGTTCTGCATTTTTATCAAAGGGGGTGAAATAAGGTTGAACTGAGATGGAACGATATGTGTGAATGAAAAGGAAACCTTGCTGCTCTCTCTCATCCTCTCTGTCATGTTTCAGCAGAGTGTGTGAGAGAATAATGGGTCGTTGGCGAACAAAATAGCTCTTAGAGTCGACTCTTTGAAGCTCGTGTCTGGGAGCCAGATTCATTTCTGAAAAATACCACAGTGCTGGAATGTTCCACAATAAGCAGTTTAACTGGAAATCAAGACTTGAGTATAAAAGGAGCGCACACCAATGTCTTAGTTTTTGCAAGCAAGGATGGGTCATAGTTCAGCAATTTTTTTCTTGCCCACCAAACTCTCCCTTTAATATTACTATTTGTACAGATCAGATACTAGTAATTTATATCAAGTAACTGGAGAATTTCACATACAAGCAAGTGATACAAACCATACTGAAGGGAGATGTGCTCAGATAAATGAGAAATTATATGCTAATCATATGTCTAATCAATGGAAAGTATCTCAGACACCAGCACACCCTCCTATGCATGAGTGTCACATGTAAGCTCATGAGTAACAGGACAAGAATATTTAACAGAATAAAAAATTGCTGCAATGTTAAAGGGAATATTATACAGGAATGCCAAGTTAAAAGAGTAAAAGTCAGAGAAAAGTTGTAATAATTTATTAATAATAATAATAATAATATAATAATACATTTCGATATGAAAACAACCTAATATGGCTATTCAGGGGAAACTACTGTAATGCATATGGTCAGATTGATTAAAAAAATTCAATTTTTCATTTTGAGATCAGATGGTATCCCAACTATTAGATTTTAAGAGTTTTAAACTTAAATAATTTATTCAAGTCTGCCCAAAAGGTGAGCATATTGAAACTCCAAAGAAATGTGTTTAAAAGGAAAAGCTCACCTGGTTGCTCATTTGCAGTTTACCTGTGCATTTACTGTATGCTAATTGATGACATCATCAATTAGCATACATGTAAAATTTGAATACACATTTTTTATTCAATTTTAATAAAAAAAATAACTTTAAAAAAACTTTTTTTAATGAATTGATGTCAACAAATCAATTAGAGTAAATAGATGGAGGAGTTGTGATCAGATGGAAATACAGCGTAAGCTGAACCTCCCCTTGAAGTCTTTTCGTGACTTACAGAAGCTACAAATAAAAATGAAAGTGCATGTAAAATTTAAATGTTTTTCTTCTTCTTTGGGTATATTATTCTGAATAAAATCTCCTTTACTTACTCAGTTAGAAGCAATGAAAGTTAACAACCTCTACAGCAAAAGGCATGTCTTACTCTTTCATTTGGGAACAGCTTGAAAGCTTACTACACCACAGCACCCTCTAGAGGACCTTCTGCTCAAAACACTTAAGATAAGCTCTTTTTTCTTCCAGCATATTTATTGTTTTTTGGTGTATAGACTTCGGCATCAGAAAAATAAATACAAATTCAGTCACAGAAACAAACAGCATCAACAAGACGGCTATGTGCTTTGCAACATGCATAAACCTGACAATGTGAGTATTTGATTGCACACTTCATAATGATGTTCTGTGAATAGTCACAACAACCTGCAGTTACTAATGAACGACAGGACAGTATGGAGCAGAGTGAAACAAGTGACCTGATGGTAAACAGCATTTTACAAAGAAACCCATAAAATATACAATTTATATGGACACCACAGAAATATCAATTTGGTCATTCAAATCATAGAAGGCACGTGTTCACTATACAGTACTTGTGCATGGTTTAGAGGAAAAGCGAGAACCACAAATTGCACTGTCTCACAATGTTGTTTCATCTTATTATATATGTTAAAAATACTACAGCTGTGGTGTCTGTGGAATTTGGTGGTGATTTCCATGCTAGAAATTTACAGTGAAGGACAACTAGTCTCTTCTCAAAGCATCAGCTTAAATGCTTTTAAAAGAAGATCTTGGTCAGGGGTGCCCAGATCTGGAGATCTTCCATTCTGCAGTTTAGCTCCGACCTTAATCCAATACACCTGATCCAGGTAATTTCAGGGTCATCTGAATATCTGTCAAGTGTGTTGGATCTAAACTCCCGCACGGTTGTAGATCTCCAGGATCAAGACAGGGCAACCTATATACTAGTCTGCAAGTGACATAAACCAAAGCTAGTGTAGATGCTATTCCTTCCTTTACTATTCACTAAAATCTCTAGAGTAAAGCATTGCGAGGAGGCATTTTAAACTAAAAACTTGAACATTACCATGTTTCCATCCTTTAATAAACATGATATATCAGTGCAGTTCTCAAGCCAATCCGCCAGTGCTCAGGTCCATCCAGTTTTGTTCTATTCTAGGTCCCACCATTCCTGAGCCACATTCATTATTACTCCTACAATCAATAAGAATCAGGCCTCACAGACTAAAACAAATCTCAAAATATAAAAAAAAAAAAAAACATGGCTTTGGTCAGAAGTTCAGTCCCACAGTAAAAAAAATCCCTTTTTTGGTTTGCTGAAACAAACGGAAATGTAGACAAACTGAGAGGTGCCCTGAACAACGTGGTAGAGAACCACAGCCAGATTAGACAACTTGGACTGAGATGCCCTGCAGAGTAATACCTCACATTATTTTCAAAGGCTAAAGCACTTGAAAAGTTGTATTTCTGAACTCTGCAGGATGTTAGCGGTTCCTGACCAGAACTACTTCTTGAACTTAAGCTTTGGTGAGGAGTGTGAATAGGATGAAAAATGAGACAACTGTATAACAGCCAAATAAAAAGATGGTTGCAATGGTTAGTAATATTACACAGTATAAACTATTGAGAACATGGCAAATCAGAACATCTCAAATACACCTCAGGTAACTCTGGTGCACTGCACACACATGGTAAGGGTGCAAAGATTTTGACATGAATCTTGACTAAAAATCGTACTGAAATGCATATACTTGCACTCCTATGACTGAAATTAAAGTTAAGTGGACATAGGCAAGGTCTCATTTGTCCATAAAACAACTAGATTGGAGGAATATCAACATTGTCAAGGAGTCCAAAACTAACAACCATGCAAAGAGATGACATCACCGTCATCACGGCACTATGAAATAGGGGTCCACTGAATATTCGCATGAGTATTCGCATCAGCCAACCAAAATTATTCAGCCAAAAAAGGCAAAAACACAAAAAAGACAAGTAGGGATGCACTGAAATGAACTTTTTTGGCTGAAGCCGTTAAACTGAACAAGGGTCTTTATATATATATATATATATATATATATATATACATAAACTCATATATATATCATTATAAAATGAGTAACTAAACTATTTCCCCAAATAATCCTTGCAGTTAGTCAGCAATGAATGTATTTTAAAAAGTTGGTTTTATATTTGTTTTATATACAAATATAAAAGAATAAACAATTAAAACTTGTTATTAAGCTTAATAACAGGTTTTAATTTATAATTCTTTTGTATATAAAACAAATGTCCTAGTTTCACCATAAGTGCAGTTTAGTAAAGGTTGTGGTTGTAGTTTTTCTTCAACTCCACCGCTAAACTGTAACTGTGCTGGTGAATCTGTTTTGCTAACGGGTGAGGAAAAGTGGAATTCTGAATGTCAAAACAAGTGTCCAATATTAAACTAACTATACAGCAGTGAAGCTCCACTCTGGTTCACATCTACAGCCGGGAACTAGAGAAAGTTGACAGTGTCATTGAAAACTAAATTATTCAGTCTTTACACTTATTCTTAACACTAATTATTTCATTTGTTTTTGCCCATTTTGGCCAAATAATTTCAGTTGCCGAATATTCAGTGCATCCCTAGTGAAAAGACGGAAAAATGTATACAAATTACTTTTCATTTTGTTCAGTTTCCGCCAAAAATGTTCATTTTGGTGCATCCTTACTATGAACCTTAAAAAAAAGTCCACACCCCTACATAGCAGAGATGCTGGCTGGCACACTTCCTATACATTCAATGTGCATGTGTCAAGAGAAAGACTATATGTTACTACTGCTAGACAAGATTATAACCTCTCTGCATACAAAAATAACTTTCCCAGTACTAAAGGAATTGCCATTATCATATATGCAATATCAAAATAACATGCCAATAAATCCACTGTAAGAAATTATTACTAATTAGTACTAAAAGCACAATGGGAAGAAAAAAAGTTTTGGGGCATTAAGACTACAATTTAGTGCCCCTTTAAAAAATTGAATATCAAGAAAAGGTGTATTTGTGTTCATAACACAAAAAAATTCATATATTCATATTTTATATTCATTATACTTGGTGATTAAGTTTCTATTTTTGTTTTAATGTTGATCAGTATGACCTGTAGCTCATAAAAATCATAAGTCCAGAATCTCAAATTAGAATTGAATTTAGAGTTTGAGTAATCTGCTATTCAGACAGTATCAACTTTAAAAAAAATAATTTAAATATGTCACTTTGTGTAATGAATATAAAATATGACTTTACCATAATTAAATTAAATTTATTATTATAAAACAAAATTTTTCACAATATTCTCATTACTGGATATGTTCTAGCATGACTAAAGGCAAACAAAGAAAAAAAAAAGATTGAGCACAACAGATCTATGAGGGCACAATAGGGAAAAAAGTTAATGACAAAGCAAATGCTCAATGAACATATTTCTGTTTGGATGCTATAAAAGGTGCTGTACCATGTCTGGGCAAAAATTAAGTATAATCCTTCATTTTCCCATGTCAATGTATTCCTAAGAATTGTTAACATAACCTCAAAAGCTCTCTTAAGTCCCCAGCATTTACTAAATGCCACATAAGCTTCAGTGGTAGTCAATTTGTTTATATATATATAGTGCAGAGTGTGTTTGCATGTCTCATCTTGACACCTGATGCTTCCAGACCCATTTTCCACATTCAGTGAGACTGGAAGTTATAAGGTCTACTGGCTTATTCAATAAAAATGAAATATAAATGAGTTCTAGTTAAAATGTTCCAAATTATCTGGTGTCTTGAACTGGCTGGAGTGGATCAGGAACCGGGACGTATATTTTTTTAATCAGCTCATTTTGTTTTGTCCACTTCAGGTGGGTTGTCGAGGTCAAGGCCTGGCTCTGCTTCACAGCAAAAACACAGCTTCTGGGTGTACAATGAGATTTCACCTAAATAAAAAGAAAAAAAAAAAAAAGATTGTTACATTATTTAATTATTTATATTAGGAAATGTTTGTTATAGCATATTACAATCCTTCATTTATCCTGTTAAGTCAGAGAAAAGTGGCCAAGAGGATAAACTGATGCCTCACATAAGAGTACCTTCAACTTGATATACAGCTTCGTCTCCCAAAACGTTCTCAAACTCAAATGTAAATGCATGTAAGTTATAATGGAAAAATATATAATGAAATGAAATAAAATGACTGGTCTATTTCAGTGGATCTATGCATTTTACAGAGTAATTCCTAATCAAAAAGGTTGTAATCGGACCACCAAGAACATTATTCACAATAAAGAGCTTCTGGAGAGTATGGGTAATATACTAGTGAATAAAAAAATAATATTGTGAAAAAAGTAAACTCAAAATGGCAAACTAATTTTATTTTCAGTATACATAAAGTGACATTTCAAGCAGGTTTTGTTTTAATGATGATCAGTTTGGCTTATAGCTCATGAAAATCAGAAATCCAGAATCCCAAATTATTAGAATATTACATTTTGAGTAAATTACAGTTAAAAATCAGTTACTGTTTGCCCTGGTTACTGTACAATTCGGTTTTCGTAGATTTTTTTTTCAGGGAAATTTTGTTCCAGTTATTGTTCATCCAGCTAGTTTTCGTTGGCACTAATTATGCAAAAAAACAAAGAATCCACCCATATGTTCGTTGTTCATTCTGGCATTGTTTCTCCTTGAGTGAGCATAACACAATGCTCAAAACAAACAAAAACCCATCACAATAAAGCAATGGCGATCGCCTGAAAACTAGTGCAAAAACAAATAGCGGCCAAGAACCCCCGAGAATGGGTGTACAAAACAAAGGCTGCTAGCTGGATCACACTGGCGCACACTAAAACGGAGCATAAACCCGTAAGAGTGATGTTAAATGTTCATTTATCCATTTAATTTGTCTTCTGTATTTATTTCTCATTTGTGTTCTGTATGTAAAACTATAGTTATTCTAAATTAAATTTATTTTTGCTTAATATTTTGGAGTGTCTGGAACGGACTAATTTGATTTACATTATTTCTTATGGGAAATATTGCTTCAGTTATAATTTTTTTCGGTTGTTTTTGAATCCATTCTCCTCCAGTACCACAGCATTGTGACACAAACATTAAAACAAATAAATGCTCAAAATAAGTCATTTTACATATAATTAATGCAAAGTGTCAGTTTTACTTGTTTAATGAAATTTTGAACACAAATTAACTTTTTAATGATATTTCAAGTTTTGGAGATGCACTAGTGAGGACAGATGCAGCGTCACATTACCTACAAGTCTAAATAATCTAAAACAGTGAATTTCTCCAAGAATTAACTACTTTAAAAAGAGACAATCAATCAGTCCTGTGAGCGCTCTGTGCTACAGGTAAACAGGAAGAAACCAGGCAGTAAGGCGTCAGCGTGCAACCTTTGGTTTGAGTGATATTTTCCAACACCTTTAACAATATGTATAATCAAGATGAAATTCCATTCTCAAAAGTAGTTTTAAAAAGGTATTGTTTATATTTATATAGTCTGATCATTGTCACTTTAGGTATGTTTTTAATTCAAGAAACAGTAAAACAGATTAGAACAAGTTATGGTAGATGCCTTATCTGAAGAATATGATAACATACATATTTCCTGATTTTAATGCCATTTTGTCCAGTCCTAAAATGACTCACCGAGGACTTCCCTCAAGAAGGCAGGCCAGGGCAGGTGCACAAAGAGGAAGTATACTGGAATTCCTAACACAGCCACGGTAATGCCCACCAGAGAGTTTATAGTGTCGCTGTACAAAGGTACCACCACCAGAAACACAGTGCATAAACAGTAGACTATGGGGAAGAACAGACTCAGCTGCGCGCGCACACACACACACACACACACACACACACACACACACACAAATTAGTTAGAGAGAATACTGTAAGAGAGTCATTGGTAAATTTGCATCTTTGCACATACTGCTGATATTTGTACTGTATACCATCCAGACACTATTCAGTGAACACATCTACACATTTGATATGTAAACCCAGACAGCATACAGATGTGGGCCACTTCTGGCTGAGAAATGGCACTACTGGCCCACTATCGGCATTGTCAAACTGCATGTGAGCCAGATGTGGCCCTTATATTGAAAATACACATTTGGCCCACATGTATCATAACAGATGTGGTTCACTTCTGGCAGAGATATCAGTGTAGCCTACATATGAGCCATCAGTGGCCCACATATTAAAAACATTATTTGGCCCACATGTTCTAAAACAGATGTGGTCCACTTCTGGCATAGATATGGCAGTGTTACCTACATTTGGCTGATATGTGGCCCTAATCTGGCATATATGTGGCCCACACCTTGCAACATCTTAGAGTGGTCCACCCATGTGCCATCAATACATGCGGCAAGTGTGCCAAATGAAATGGGGGATGAGGGCCAGAATAATTTTACTATCTGGGAAGTGACAGATCAGAAGCCTTTTTATGTTAATGTCGCTACTGTTTATATAGTAATTTACTCACAATCAAAATGATATATTCTAATCATTTGAGATTCTGGATTTTCATGAGCTATAAGCCAAACTGATCAACAGTAAAAACAAAAAAGGCTTGAAATGTCACTTTAGGTGTAACGAATTTAAAATGACTGGTTAAATGTTTTAATTTGATTATGAACTTTTTCACACTATTCTAACTTTTTGATGTGGCACTATACAGTTTGTATAACCCCCAGAGAAAAATAGCTCAAAGAAAAGAACACCCTGGAGCAGCCATGGACAATGCCAAGCATCCGTCAGAGGAGTGTAAAGCCCTCTAGAATTGGGAGCAATGGAACAATTTGTTCCAGAGAACTGAAACACGCAGAATTAACTACTCAACATCTGGATCTGACCTTATTAAAGGTTTCATGGCTGAATACAATCAGATCTTCACAGCAATGTACCAACATTTAGTGTAAAGTCTTCTAAGACGAGCAGAGGCTATTACACTCAATACACTTGATGAATGGTGTCTACAAACTTATATAGCTACACAGACCACACCATGCACATCATATTTGTAATACCATTTCCTTGAAAATGTCATTTTGGTAAGTGAGGATTCACCTTAACGGGGCGAGGCATGTCAGGAGCCTTTATACGCAGGTAGATTAGACTGCCAATGGAGAGGCCAATGAAGAGCCAGTAATTAAAGCTGAAGTAATTAATGAGCGTGAACACATCTCTCACAGACAGGTAAAACAAGGCCATGCCACCCTAGAGAGAGAAAACACACCCAAGATTAGTGTTGTAGATTAGATGCTGAGGAACAGTGAGCTGCATAAAAAAAGGTTTAAAGAAAGGAAGTTTAACAAATCTTTGACACTCACATTGAACAACAAAGCTGGAATAGGTGTATACCGCTTAACATGAATCATGGAGAGGAAGTTGGGTAAATGACCCTCCCTTGATCCTACGAAGAACAACCTGCAAAGCAGTTAAAGTACATTTACTAAATTAGGTCTTAAAAATTGAACTGTAACTCAACATCTTTCCTCTGGTCATGTCCAATATTGCTTATTTTAAATGATAATATAAGTTATAAGCAAGCTATAAAACAAAGAGTATAATATTTTTGACCTAGAACAGTATTGCTGTGTACCACTAAGCAAATTGGTGCAATGCTACTCATCGATGTGCTTCCACACATCCACAAAAAATTTATTTACACTTATATAAGAGCAAAATGATGCACAGTGGTTGGTTTCTTTAATTTCACTTAAGTTCAAATCATCACATCATAAATACTGCAACACTGTGCACAAATTGAGCAGCTCTACCTCAACATACTGCAGAAGTTGTATCACGGGTGTGTGATGGTAATTACTGGTAGGTATTATTGTCATTTCCCCATTTGGAACAAATACAGCATCAAATAATACTGAATACTAGAGTTACATAACATATTATATAGTATAACCTCTAATGTGTAGCACTACATTTTGAATGCAAACATGAACAATCTGATCACTTTCCCTCCCCACATGTAAGAGTATCACAGTGGCCCAGGCAACCATCACAACTGAAAACTGACAAAAGTCCACATTTCAATCTTTCAGCAACAAGGGTACTTCATTATATCACAGATGTGAGATCAAAGCACAGCAGGTTCAACGTACAGTGGTAGCAGGTCACAATTTCCCAGCTGATTGAGCTTATAGTGCACCAGTTATAGTTACACTGTTCTAGGTGTTCTGACCTGGAGGCAGCAATGATGGAGGAGTTCAGGCCGCCGTAACAGGAGATGGCCACAGACAGGGGGATCAGCCAGCGGGCAAAGCCAAGTACTTGGTCAGCAAATGTCTAGAAAGAAAACAAATAAATTAATAATAATAATAATAATAATAATAAATACATGAAACTTGAACCAGAGTTTGCACATTGATATTAACAATATTAAACTGAGTAAGTCTACAACAGGACTAACAATTTTACATGTTCCTAAACAATGTGTTTGCTCATTTTGCTTTTGCATTAGAAACTCAATTGAAATGTCTTTTTAAGTGAAAAAGCAAAAAAACATACACAATTGATAATAAGGATGTAATTTCCAAAAATACATTTAGTAGCAGTCAGTCTAATCCCACAGCCAGCCCATTACCAGGCAACAGACCATCTCTGACTGTGCAATCATTTTGTAGGGTCCCTAGAGAGAGACTGCTGCCTGAGGCTTCCTCTGCTTAACCAGATCAGTGGAACAGCAGACAAGCACAGTCAAATTTAAATGACACTAAACAGATGTTGCCAGTTACGACTTGCTTTATGACCGAGGAGTTAAATGACGATAACAGCATGTGTGTCCAGTTTTCTGAACCTGAGCAAGATTAAAGCATTACAGTAACAGGCAAAGCAAATCAATGTCCACAGTAGTAAGCCAGGATGTTCCTAATGATCTATTCATCAGTACAGCCAACCTGTACTAAGCACACTCACCACAGCAACAGCTTCACTATGCAGCACTGTTTCCATGTCCATGACTGCGTAATAGGCAACATTGGTCAGGAGGTAGATCACTGTGACAATGGGCATGGAGATGGCAATGGCCAGTGGTAGGTTCCTGGTGAAAAACGTACCAGATAATTCATACAGAACCAAAGTTCTCTAGAATTTAAACAGAAAACAGAATCTAAACCAAAGTCAAATGTACATTTTAGAAAACACACTTTAAACATAAAATTTAACATCTTGCTAGTGACCCATTGAGCTACTTGGGCAAGGAACCACTAACTGGCTTAAATTGGTTCCCAAATTATTATCCATATGGATGATAACAGATCACTAGGGATGCACCGATACCACATTTTTAAAAACTGAGTACGAGTACTTACATTTAAGTTCTTGCCGATACCAAGTACCAATAAGAGTACTAATAAATATCAATACTTACAATTAAAATGAAACTGAGCCTGTATGTGTGTCTTATGGCTCCAGTTAGATGTGTTTGTGATCTATTTAATCTAAACACCTAAGATAATGATAACAGATTACACATTTCCTCTTTATACACTGAAACATTCAAAAATGAAACACATCAGATATACATAATCATCACCGTTAGCGAACTAGCTAGCTACACTGTTAGCTTACCTTTTTGTAAAGCTCTTGGTGGTGAGAACTGAGGACCTCTTGAGGTTAGTAGTGCTTTTCCCAGTTATTTTACATCCACAAACTTTGCTTTGTTTTGTCTTGTGTGGCAGCGAAAGTGAAATTACTCCATAAATCGCTTCTTCTCTTCCGTCGAAGCTGCGGCTGTGACGTCAGCACGTTGTGTTGTCTGACTGACTGACTGACTGTGGAGCTTAACGTGCTTTGAGAAAGTCAGACGTGCAGGTTTATTTTAAAAAGCGGATTACTGGACAAAAACATTATTTTAGTCATTCTGTGACATTTTCGTTTCGTTTTTATTCGTCGACGAAAAGTCTAATACTTTTAGTCATAGTTTTCGTTTTAAAATATTAGTTTTTATTTAGTTTTCGTCTCGTTTCCGTCGTGAAAAAATGGTCGTCAACGAATATTTTTTTCGTCATAATTATCGTTAACGAAATTAACACTGCTTTTGTCACCTTCATTCACCTGGAAATACCTCCACACCGCTGACATAGCTGCTCCTTCTGTACTACCAGGCTGGTTAAAGTCACGCTGCCGTTAAGTGGCTTATTGGTACGTATGGTACGTAGTCATCGTCTTCTTTTTTTTATTTTATTTTTTAATTTTATTTAATTTAATTTATTTATTTTGTGGCGCAAACTAATACTGTCTGTTAGAAGGAAACGAAGCTCCCATCACGCTGGTATCGGATCCTGTAGTATCGGAACACTTTTATGAATACAAGTACACGCACATGGTGTCGGACAGATACCCGATGCTGGAATCAGTGCATCCCTACAGATCACCATGCAGAATTATTGAATTCTGTGTTCTATCACTATACAGAAGATGTACATCATCCTTCATTGCAGGATAAACTGTGACATTTTCAGAGCATGCAGCAAGAGTATTATTGAATATATGTTTAATAAGAGTGACAAATATATTCATATTCGTAGTATTTCTTGCCTAGGATGTACATAATTAAAAACTATGAATTATAATTTTATTAGCTCATGTTCTTTAGTATAAAATACATGTAACAGAAGAACAGACTTCAGGAAAGAATAAATTAAACTTGTTTTTAAAAAATGAGTGTGATGCAACTTGATATAAAGTTTGAGAAATGTGAACACAATCATGCATTTTTAATGACACTAAAAACAGGAGAGCTGTACTGGTTAATTATCTGTATGTATTATATGGAAGATGATGTTATAACATAATGCAAATTTCATGCATTAGCTGTATAATATATTGCTATGTTTTCAATTTGATATAATTGTGTCATCTGAAATGACTTGAAGACACATTCTCACCTCTCTGGGTTTTTGATCTCCTCAGTTATGAAGTTCAAAGTGTCCCATCCAGAATAAGAGTACAGAGCAGCATACAGGGCCAAAGCCATGTCCCCAGGGTTCATCTTAGAGTTCTGAAAAGAGTCCTCAAAGTGATGCGTCTTACCTGCAACATCAAACACAGACTGTGACTCTCTCAGACAAAAAGGATGAACTATTATTTATTTTAAAATATTCTGGCTGATGTTCCTACCTTGGGCCAGTACGACCATCCCAGCAATGATGACGACGATGAGAGCCAGGACTTTTGCCACAGTAGAAATGACCTGTAAGATGGCCCCCCACTTCACTTTCATACAGTTTACGAAAGTCAGCAGAGCTGTAGAATGAGACAGTAAAATTAAGTATAGACCAAAAAAAGGTCACAACATAACTCGACAGGTTGCTGAAATTCATCCAGTTTGTCTCTATAGATGCGACAGTGCTACTACAGCCTATTGGCAGTGCACTACAAGTCTAATGGACAACATTTAATTACATTTGGCTGAATAAATAAGCATGAACTGAGCTTAACTTTTGCAAAAACTAGTTTATTATCACTTTCAGCACATTTTACACTTCAGTCTGTGCTCCGTAGTCTTTCCTCCCGTTTTCATTCTGTACTGTCTCTACTGATCCATAGCCAAGTTTAATACCTTTCCTTCCTTATGCTGTCTTTTCCTCTCAGCTCTCTTTGTCTGCATTCAGAAACCCTAAAAGTTATTTCTTTTTCCTTCTGAGTCTCCTCTTTCATGCTTTGCCAGCTGCCCCAATACTGCAGGAGAGGAGAGAAGTGACTTCAAACTCCTGACAAACCTGAGCAGGCATTACTGAAATCTGTCAACATCACAGCATATACACTCAAACATGGAGACAGGGATGCATAAATAAATACATACGGTACATAAAACATGTTGTGCTATAAGTTTATACTACTGTATAAAGCCCTGCTATAAGTTGCCAGACTGGCACTCATCATTTAGTTAAATAGATGGGATGGTATTAAATGGACTGTGACTGGTTGCTGCAGGAGGGGCATGCTTTCAAACAAACCTTGTGATAGGCCGAGTTCCTCAATAGTTGAGATATTTTAATAGGCTCAGCCATTCCATTTCCACATGTATTGTCCGTTTCCTCCATTCCTTAAGCTCCTGGCCTCCCCTCAACTATTCCACATACTTCCGGGGAAGGAGAGGAACCGTAGGAAGGGAGGATGTAAAGGACAGTTTAGAGTCTAAAAATGATCATCTTTACTTGTTCAGTGCCTCCTGCAGTCTTTTCTATGCTACAACATACAGAGGCATCAGTAAGGTAGGCCATCATTAGCAGGCTAATTCTGGTACCTTTATAGTAGAGCTGTCTTGTCTTATCTGCAGAGCACCAGTATGGCTGCAGATTTTCAATACAAGCAAGTTAAAGCACACCTGATTGCACAAGTTTAGTCTAGCACATTGTGCATATGACTAGACATCTCTGGTTCATACTCATAGGACTTAAATAAGCTGATAGATGCATTGGTTAAAAATTTCAGCCCCCAATTTATCTGAAAGAAAAAAAAAAAACAATGTGATAATCTCCTGCAGAATGTTTGTATGCACCTTAAATACTGAATGATCAACATTAATGTGCAAGTTGCACCAAGAATCTAAAGTATCGAAAAGTTTCAATACTCAAATTTTGGCAAACGATTTTATACTCCAACTTTAAACACTTTTTTTGCCCATTTTTATCCCCTTCCCAAAGTTTTAGCAGTAGCCAATTAAACCATCTCATCCACTAGGGGGCTCTCCCCATCACCTGAAGACAAGTGAGGGGTGAAGAAAAGCACAGACCTCCTCCGATGCATGTGATGCCAGCCACCGCCTCTTTTCAAACTACCACTGATACAGAGTCACTGGGAAGTGCGCTCGGAGGAAAGCACAGGAATCCCAGCTCTGAATGGACCAATCAGTAGACGCCTAAGCCAGCGGACATTGCAATGTAAAAGTGATAGAGAGAGAGAGCGCCATCTACCCACCCAGAGAGAGCACAGCCAATTTTGCTCTCTTGGGCCCCGGCTGTTGATGGTAAACAGCATAACCGGGATTCAAACTCGTGATCCTCTGGTCATAGTGTCAGCGTCTTAGGCTGCTGAGCCACTCGTGGCCCCAACTTTAAACACTTTTAATACTTTCTAATAAAATGAGTTGCCCCAATTCAACAATGTATTTTGTAGACAACTGAAGAGTTCAGTATAGATTACAATATATGTATAAATTACATTTTTAAAAAGGACAGACGTTATGTAATGTCCAGCGTTGGTGTGGAAACAAGAGACAGGATCAGGAAGTACAACAAACTATTTATTATAACTGGAGATGACTAGACATGGACTGACGCTAGTGCTCCACTAATACAGACATATAGGGCTACAGATAGCAATGACTCATGAAGACAGACGTAGAGAATATTATCAGGCAGAAATCAGTACCCAAACGAGGGAACGGACATGAACAATGAGGTGACATCACAGGGGGATGTGGACAATGACGTAGCGACACTGTCAAACACACCTTTACAGTTACAGTCAGAGTATCGATTTGGTATCAAGTATTACAATTCTACACCTGGTATTAGTACTCAAATCAAGATTCTGCTATTGTGACAATTCTGCAGTTTAACAAAAAGTTTACTGAGCTCATTCCAACAATATGAGTCTCACCAATATCAGATGAAACTCCCTCCATTTGCATAAAGACCATCCTCTTGAACAAAAAAAGAAAATCTAGCTTTGTTACCATCTGACAAGATTCAACCACCTGCTCTTTTTTAGAAGAGGGTTTTTCCAATGTGATCGGAGGTAGATCTTCTACGCAATATGTGGTTACTTACTTCCATTTACTTTTCTAGACACAAAAAGTGATTTAGAACAGACATCATCATCACAACCACCACCAATGGTTAACCTCTAAAAGCCATTTATACAGTACAGTGTCCTCCTGACACTGGGATCTACACAGAACACAGGAACAGCATACTCGGATGTGTTTACCATCACTTACAGCAGCCCAGCTTCTCCTTGGAGGTCTCATTTAAGTGCTAAGCAGACCCAAATCTTCAATTTGCATGTTAATTTGTGCAGGTGCTGTGGCTGCAGGGCAAAAATATAATGATCACAGTTGCTTCTTCAACTGATTTACTATGATTGCACATTGTAGAAAAAAAAAGATTATACTTCTATTCCATTTCATTCTTGTTTTTTTTTCTGCTCAATTTTTACATGTGGTCCTGCCATTTTTAAGACGGAGACTGCCTCAAGTTCAGAACATTCAGTTCAAATTTGCTTAATTTTTCCCCCATAGGAATGAATGGGGCATAAAATGTTGCCACCCTTCAAATGATGATACATATACACTTGTAACACCCAAACAAATCACACTGGGTACCACAGCAACAACCTGACAAACTTACTGCCAACGTAGCAACAGCCTAGCAACTCCATGGAAACCACTTTAGCTGTGCAACCATTCTTCAATTACAGCCACTGAAATATACTTCTGTAAGCATATTGTAAATATTCTCAGTGCACAACAGACATGCATATTCACAAAGAGCAAAAATAGTTCTTACTGCAACATAAACCCAGTTATAGAAGCCAAAGCCTACTGTGTTACAGTGAGATGCTTTCATAGTAACATATATGTTTGGGTCACTTCCATTAGATAGCCGTTGCTTACCTTGCATGCGCTGCAAAAAAACTAAATAAAGGATAAAGGCATATATAAAGGCAATAAATCTTATTTTTTTTCCTCTGCCAAGACTTTTTGTCTTAAAAATCATTGCAAGTGTAAGATTGTTTTGCTTATTTTAAGAAATCTTACTAAGCAAAATTTGCTTACCCCATTGGCAGATATTTTATATCTGTTCTCTTATAAAACCAGAGCTGTACAGAATGAAAATGTCTTAAAAGTATTTTTACATATACGTCTGACATATGGTCCATCCGTACTTAATACTCTTTCATTATGGTATTTCACTGTCAGATTTTAAATCAGTGACTGCTGAGGTAAATTAAGGGCGTTTTCACACCGACACCATTTGGTCCGGTTAAAACTAACTCTGGTTCGTTTGCCCCCTTGGTGCGGTTCATTTCGTCCGGTCTGAAAACAGTAATCGAACTCTGGTGCAGATCAAACGAACCGTACCGAGACCAGCCGAAGTGTTCTCGGTCCGGTCCCAAACAAACTCGGGTGCGGTTCGCTTGCGGTGAGAACGTGATCTGACCGAACTATGGTGTAACTCCACAAGTTTGAGCTAAATGGAGAGCTGGTTAGCGCTAAAACTGTACTGTACTGTTGTTGCGCATCACTAAACAACCGCATAGACTGTGTGGCGCGGCGCTGTCTAATGGAAGTGACCCAAACATATATGTTACTATGAAAGCATCTGACTGTAACACAGTAGGCTTTGGCTTCTATAATTGGGTTTATGTTGCAGTAAATCCAATTAAACAGAACTATTTTTGCTCTTTTTGAATATGCATGTCTGTTGTGCACTGACAATATTTACAATATGCTTACAGACAGGGGCGTAGCAGCAAATTCGGGGCCCTGTACACTCTCAATGACAGTGGGCCCCTATAAATGCCAGTAAACGAGGCACATGAGCAAA
>BRDA01073166.1:0-16898 GCA_036984385.1 Crenuchus spilurus | reverse complement strand
GACTGTGCTGTGATTGGTGGGAGTGGTTTGAGGAAGTGGAGGTGCATGATGGGAGTTGGAGTTCTGTGAGACAGTGAGGGTTTGAATGCTGCGATATCTTCTACCAGAAGGCAGAAAGGTGAAGAGACCATGTAATGGAATGCTGAGATCTTTCCAAATGTCCATGAGAGATGGGAGAGAGACCCTAATAATCTTCTCAGTCGTCCTCACTATAGACTGGAGAGTCTTGCGGTGCAATTCCCAGACCAGACAGTAATGCAGCTGCTCAGGATGCTCCCTATGGATCCTCTGAACCAGACGATTGTCAGGCCTGGCCCCTGCCTCATTCATTCCTTATCTGTGTCTCATGTTTTTTTCTGTGACGATTTAATCATGCTGTGTTTCCTCACATGTGTTTTGTCTCTGTGACACCACCTTTGTTCTGCTATTGGCCCTCTGTTGTTTCTGTCTCCACTCCCAGCCATGTCACGTCGTGTTGTCTATTAATGTTCTACACTTGTCCTGTGTTAACACTCAGCCCGTTAGTATTGTTTTTGATGGCATAGACTTTTTATCCCCTTGTGATTCACTTGTCTAGTGTCAGTCATTGAATGTTTGTGCTTCATGTTATATGGACATCAGTTTACCTGTTACTATCTTTGTTTTTTGTTTGGTTATGACCTCAGTGTTTTGTTTGTGTCTCATACGTTAATAAGCTTTTTCGTTTGGATCAACCCCCTTCATCCTGCTCTCCTCATCTCTAGTTAAATGCAAATAATATACATATAAACCTATTTTTACTATATATATATATATATATATATATATATATATATATTAAAAACCAGAGAAACTGATTGTCTGCAGTGCTCCCTTGATTATGTATAGAGCTGTATCCCTCTCTCTCTCTCTCTCTCTCTCCTTTTCCTTTTGCTCTTGCTCGCTTTATCCAATCTCTCACCTTAGTTTCATGTAATGGAATATATTACCCTGGTTAATTTGTCATAATTAATTTCTTCGTTTCATTGTCAGCTTGGACACACTGGTAATATGACTCTTCTATCCTTTCTCTATCTCTTTGTCTCCCTCTCTCTCTCGCTCACTCTTTCTCTCTCACACACCACACACATTAACAGCAGCTTGACTGCAAATTAGAGCACTATAAAGAATGCATGGTAGCGCTTAATTTACTTTGCTTGAAATTATAGGTCTGTGCGCAGTGCTACCCCTGCTAGCGGCTTATTATTTGAAATCTTAATCATAAAGCCAACATGACTCCACCATGATTATAGGTCATGATTCAGCAATCATGACTCTACGTGAGAGAACACAACGTCAACAAGCAGGAGAGCGTCAGTCTGTGCCATTTTGCAAAAGAAATAACAGCTTAGCAGCCATAGATGAGATGACTCTCTATGTCTCCAGTCATTTACTCTTTGATTGCATTCTGGTCTAATTGTTGCATATAGCCAGCTGAAATGCCCATGTTATTAGACCAGCTCTGCCCACACCTCACAGTACACAGAACACATTTAAAAAATGAACATATTTAATGTTGCATTAGCTGTACAGAGTCAGTTATATTACAGCAGGTAACGTTATATTCCTGTACACTAGTATATATATATATATATATATATATATATATATATATAGAGAGAGAGAGAGAGAGAGAGAGAGAGTGGTAACCCTACTTACGAGTTTAATCCGTGCCGGAGCCGAGCTCGTTAGCTGGTTTGCTCGTTAGCTGGATGCATTTTCCCCATATACTTTAATATGCTAAATAATGTGTTTATATGGGTTTTTTAAAAAATAAACAATACGACGACGGTGCTCGTGTAGGCTGGCGGCTAAGGAGGACAGGAGGACGGGCGTACGTGTATGGCATGGTTACACTTATCATATGAAAAGTAAAAGTAAAATGTATCTAACTTTCTTGTTCACTACCTTTTGCTTTCTGTGTGTCACTTTCACTAGCACTTTCACTTTCACTGGACAGCGGTCAAAGGTATTGACTGACCTCTTCTTCTACGCTAGCATCTAGGGGATGCTACAACTGCCGCGCCCCTAGCAGTTGGCATACTTGAACTAAACTTGGAATTTTATTTGTTACCTGGAACAAAAATATTCCGAGATCTCGACTCGTTACCTAGAATACTCGTTAGTAGGGATGCTCGTAAGTAGGGTTACCACTGTATATTTATATACTATTGTAAGTCGCTTTGGATAAAAGCGTCCGCTAAATGCAATGTAATGTAATGTAATGTATTATATTATATAAATGCACCCTGGACAAAAAAAAATGCATTTTGGAATTTCAGGCATCTGTGGATGGCGCTGCACAAGGATGATTGGGGCTATAAATACGTGCGGGATGCATGATGGAATTCACATATTGAGAAGAGGTGGTACAGTGCAGTTGAATATCTTAGATAATGTGAAGAAAGCGGGTTGCAAAGCAGAAATTAATGTTTGGCAAAAAGGAGTGATTGCATTTGGGCTGAAGGCCATAATGTGAAGGAAGTAGCTGAATTTGTAGGTTTATTGAAATATACAGTCATACAGGTCTACCAGCAGAGTCAAAAATCCCAGTCTATAGGAAATTCAGATCAGAATTGTGTCTGAAAGACATAACTGAGAGACAGGGACCACTGTCCTGTTTTCACAGCTTGTGAATGAAAATCTCTTCACTTCCAGGTAAGAACTGCTTCTTGAAGTCAATGCAGGTGCTTCACAATTTCTGAAAGAGCACCCCACAGGGAAATGTGTACCATGAACATGTGGAGCAGAGTGACACATGAGGCTTTGTGCTGTCGGCCACAATTCTAAAAAGAACTTCCTGTAAACTGGGATCCCATATGCCTGCAGACTTCAATACACCTGCAAATTCAACTACTTCCTTTGCGTTTTGACCTTTGACTACCCACATGCAATGACTCATTTTTGCCAGTCATTAACATCTGCTTTGTGACCCATTTTCCACACATCAATCAAATACTTGCTGCCATGTACCACCTCTTCTCACTCTGTGAATCCTTAAAAACACAAAGTGACACATTTTGTATGGGGATCTTAATTTTCAGATTATAATATAATTTCAGATTCTGGATTTTCATGAGTTATAAGCCTTACTGATCAACATTATAACACAAAAAAGCATGAAATGTCACTTTACCTGAAAAGAATATAAAGTCTATGACAGTTTTAACTTTTTTAATAAAATTATTTTAAGATGCAATAGTATTTTCTGCACATTTTAATATACAGTTTGCTCTCCAGCTGTTAAGTATGGTGGTGGATGGTTCATGATTTGGGCTTGTGTTGCAGCCAGTGAACATTTCAGTGATAGATGGAATGTTTTTAATTAAATATCAGCAAATTTTGGAATCAAACATCATACGTCTATAAAAAAAAAGCTGAGGCTTCTACAAAAGGATAATATCCCTACACACATAATGTTTATAATGTAATAAACATGTAACATTTATACATGATGTATATAATAATTAAGTATGCACCTAAAAACAATATTGAACTGAAATAGAAAAATCTCAACAAACCTTGTGGTGCTTGGACCCCTAAAGATGAGTGATTCCAAACTTTTGAACAACAGTCTCATCATGTGGTACATGGTGTTTATCTGACTGATTAGATTTCATATGAAGAACAGGATTCGGACTTGATCTGTCCAGTAATTCCTCGCACTCCCCTCCTCCTGTCACAGACACAATCTCCCTAATGGACTGCGACTCATGTAATTTTGCGAGAGCGCGGGTTCTAGTAAGACTGTCATAATGTTTGGCATTGTGGGGGATTATATCAGTGCAGCAGAGCACGGCAGGATAGCCCTGAGACACTGAGGAGAAAAACGGAAGCCTGCAAATTTCCATATGAAGTGGAAATTGCAGGTGGAGCGTGCGCTGTTACGTAAGCTGACAAATCGGAGTGGCCTTAGAGTGCATTAGTTAGGAACGCAAGACTGAGGAGTAGAGCAGCACACAGACAACTGAAGTTCAGGCCCAATCTAGGAGGAATTTACTCTCAATGCTTAGAGAGCATGCAGGAAAATATGGGAGCCACTTATCGAGATGTCATTTGCATATTGTTGACCGACCTATCGCTACCTGTCATTCACTATTAGCAGCGTTAGCCTTTTTGGATGTTGTTAATGACATTGTAAGCCATTTCTAGTGCTATTTGTGACAGGACAATAACATAAGCAAGGTCTTAATATTGCTTGTAAGCTGTTAAAAAGATGATAATGATTATTCAATTAATGGTCCATATTGTAGCATTTTTCCTGCTTTTTTTAAATGAATGTGTGGGATAAGAATAAGGCAGTGTCACTGTTATCCGAGGATCGTGAGTTGAAATCCCGACCATACTGCTTGCCATCGACAGCGGGGGCCTCGAGAGAGCAGAACTGGCTGTGCTCTCTCTTTGGGTGAACAAGATGGCTCACTTTCCCAAGAACTATAAATAATGCCAACTGACTTGGGCATCCATCAGAACTGGGGATCCGCGCTTTCCTCCAAGTGCGCTAGCTAGTGATGTATCACCAGCAGTTTGAAAAAAAAGGGCTTGACGTCACTGGTATTGGATGAGCCTGTGCTCATCTGCCCCCTTCCAAAAAAGTCAGGAACATTGCAAGTGATAGTGATAGGTAGAGTTAATCAAAGGGGCGGGATAACTGACCACTAAAATTCATTGGGGAGAAAAATGGGGGTAAAACAAAATAATAAAAAATGAACGAGCTTAGTGTATAATTCCCTTCCCAGGTAATATAAACTGAAAAAACAGCCACTTTTTTGATAATGTCACAGAACTTCATTTGCGTATACCAGCTGAATGAACTTACTACAGCTTAACCCCGCCCATTTGATTTTTTATTAAGAGGAGCTCAATACTCAACATTATATTTCATACTTTTAGAACTGGGCCACCCACAAAAAAACAAACTAGGTTGTCTTATTTCACAGGGGTTGGTAGGCACACCAGATACCCAAATGTATGTTTAAAGACACTGGAAAAACTAATTATTCAGAATGCCTCATAATTCAAAAGTGAGGCATGTAATCTGACAAAAATGGCTGTAAATAGCTGTATACTCTCGGGTGGCTGAAGACGTCTTATAAATGCATAAATTCCTCATCTAATTGCTATTCCTGCACCAAGCCAAAAGAGCTGTGTCATCTGTAAAGTGGAGAAGGCCTGTTTTCTGTAGCTGAATTCACTCTAACCTACCCGGGACAGGAAGTCCAGCATCAATAAGGCCTTAATTAGCAGTCACAGTGGACCAGCACTGCATGCGGTCTTTGGAAACAGGAAGATTACGCTAGGCGACTGCTGGAATTCTGCTATTGCTGAATTTCTTCATTTAATTATTATATCAGGTATAACGCAGCCACTTGGTGAAATTCATTATGGCTGTGCTTCTTTTCCTCTGGGACATGGGCTCCTGATGGGCCTGGTGGAGCTTGTCTCACTCATACCTTTCTTAATGAGTTAATTAGCTGTATCATTTGCTCGTTAAGAACTGATTAACTTTTAATGGCTTGAACGATATTATTTGTGCTCCTATTTACTATAATTACCAATGGCGATGGAAGTACAATAGAGATTATATCTGCTGATCATTTGTAATTGTACAAATTAGCTCTAAAGAGTGGGATAGATAGATGTGAACGAATGAAATCCAGGGTTTCTTGCCTAAAGTCAGGTTTAGAAAGTTGTTTTTTAGTGATGTGAGCCGAGTAGCTGAGGACTATTAAAGGAAGTCATTTTTACACATTTTTTCATTTAACCTAGATGCAGTTGATCAGCCAAGACATGCCTGGAGTCCAAATTTAGCTTCTTTATAGTTTAGAACTGGCACTGAAAGGCTAAAAACACTCACTAAAACTTCTCTCAAACCACATCCAGATCTTAATCAAGGCATCACAGACTAGGTGCTATGTTTTAATACACTCTGAGCTATACAAAATGAACAGACACTTGCGCTGACTGAAGCAACTGGCTTTGAAGCTGAGGTTTTAGTCATTTTTAAAGCTCACAGTAAGTCAAACTGTCCTAAACCACATAGACTAGTCTTAATTAAGATCCCAATACAGTTTGATGTGGTTGAGATAAGTTTAAGTGATGTTTTTTTTAATAAAAACACAAATGAGCTATGTAGGTGACTATTGAGTTGTAGAGTTTGATAGCAATTTTAGCCTTGTAGCTCAAGTTTTAAACTAAAGAAGCACAACTTAGGCTACAAACGTGTCTTGGCTGATTGGCTACGTCTGGGGTAAGTGAAAACACATGTCATTAGGGTTTGAACCATTTCTTTAAATACGTTCCTCTCTGTTTGGAATAATAAAACACTATTGGTTAAATAAATAAATAAATAAAATTACGCAATTTTACCTCACCCCAATATAGCTCTTCAGCCAAGATGTTTGGTGTCTGACGTTTGCCGTTTTCATTTTGAACTGCCGCTACAAGGCTGACACTGCTAACCGTGTTGGGTTAAATAGTCTCACACAGACTTTTTTATATGGTTTCTTACACTTTATTGTTGTTATATCTTATAAAAATAGGCAGAACACTAGTTGTAGGCATATTGAAGCCTGCATTCAGTCTTTTGTTCAGGTGAAAGCTTTTTTGTTTGATGGGGAGTCTTCACACATTCCACAGCTGCTATTCCACCAATGGAATGTCTGGAATTACCATGTCATTATCATATGAATACAGGTGTGGAACCCTGATTCCAATTAGTGTGTTTTCATGTTTAGAGCGAGTTTCAGACAGTAAAAGTTTATGAATGCTCATGATCACATACAGCAAAAATTCAACAACAACAGACATCATGATCTTAAAGCGCAGATAAAATGTCAGAAATGGCGTCCACTGGAAGGCGGAGCAGCATGTCAGTCTAACACTAATCTAAACGTCTGCTGCTTTATAGAACTTTCCTGAATAAATTCTCCTGTGATTACTGAACTTAAGATGAATTAATTTATTAATATGTATGTTATTGTCAGTACAAAACTTGTCACTTTCATGTTTTGGAGAAATGTTCGGCGGTAAAGAAGATAAGAATTTTAGGGTAACTATAATAACTTTCATTAATAGCTCATTAACTAATGATTAATAACAAATCATTAGTTTATGACAGTTTCATTAACTAATGATTTACTAATGATTTACTAATGATTTGTTAAGATTTGCAAAAATGAATACAGTCATTAGTAACTACATGAACTGTCATTTATAAACATTTGTTCATGTTCAAATTCTCATGAACTAATGATTTGTTCACAGTTATTAATCATTAGTTAATGGCTTATTAATGAAAGTTATTATAAAGTGTTACCAAGTTTAGCATCACATAAAATATTCAGAAATGCATTACATTGAATGCTAGCATGTACTGTGCCCACTTGTGAGACTGTGTAATGCTCTTCAATTTGAAGAGACATTATTCTGTGGCAGATTTGATCTTACATTTAGTTGTGATTAAATGTGATTAACTGCTTAACATAATGTTATTAATTATGATTAGCCACTCAGTATAGATAATTGTGATTAACTGCTCAACATAATATGATTATTTGTGAGTAACATTACAAACTAATGATTAATTACGAATAATAGTTCGACACTGCAATTAATTGTGACTGCTCAACATAATACAATTAATTGCGACTAATTGCTCAACATAATATAATTTAGTTCATAATATGTTGAAATGTTTTGTGTACGTTTCTGATACTATTTACTGAGTTACAATTCAAAAAGTCGTTGTTTCGTGGCAGATTAAATCATAAATTTAGTTGCGATTAACTGCGTAATGTGATTAATCGTTTAGCAACTCAACGTAATTTTCCACACCACAATTAATGGTTCAACACAATACAAATAATTATGATTAACTGCTCAACATAACACGATTAATCGCAATTTACTACCCAGCAATATTTTTATTTAGAGTCAGATTTGATCCCATATTTAATGGTGATTAATTAACATAATGAGATTAATCGAGATTGAAAATATCACTTGTTTTAACAGCATACGGATCAAGATGATTCACTGCAATTCAGAGCAGAAATCACTGCATTTTTTTCTCAAAGTGATGGAGTATTTATGTATAAAAATATGAATACAAATCTGTCTTCAGGAAACTGAGGATGACTAATCAGTTAGCAGACACAGTCTGGTAAATTGTATTCACATGTGAAATAAAGTGAATTTCCCCTTTAAGTTCATTATTATTAAGTGTTGTGCTTTGTCTCTGGGGTGTACTAATGTTAACCCACCTGTTGGCCATATGTTCTTTCCCCCAGGTTTCGAGCTATCCCACTGCGATGAACCAGGTGTGCCACAGTTTGGCTCCAAAGTGAGTGACCAGGGCCACTTTGCAGGCAGTGCAGTCACGTACCAGTGTGACCCTGGCTACAGTCTACACGGCAGCAGCATGCTGAGGTGTATGACAGGCGAGAGGCGGGCCTGGGACCACCAGCTGCCCTCCTGCATTGGTAATCACTCCTTCAACCCACGCACTGTCAGCTCCTATTAACATACCCGCCCCATCAGCATGCTGGACCTTAATCTCCAGGATTTAGTCCTACACGGATTCCACTTAATTGGACTTTGTTAAAAATGCATCCAGTGTTCTTTCTTCTGTGCATATACAAATAGTGCTGCTGCTTTTGTTCTAAATAATTGATCTGCAAAACTGCTCCTTTTATGAACTCCAGTGTGAATGAGAGAGGTACACTCTTTGCCCTCAGCTCTACATCCCTTTTGTCATATGCTTGCCTGTCAATTAGGACACGGCCAGAATACGTAAAAGGATTTGCGTAAGTGTCACTTCTCGGTCGAGGTGTGTGCTTTAATGACAACATACAGGTCAGCTGCCAAATGCTTTCACTTCATTAACTTTATGGCAATGTGTTCTGCCATTTGATTGGATGATAGGAAGAAACATGACTGTTCAAAAGTTTGGATTCACTTATTGTCCGCTTAACCCAGATGTAGTCGATCAGCCTCCAGTTTGAACTGGAGCTGCGAGGCTACTATGAGCTTTAAAACCCTCCACAGGCGGCCACTCCAAATAGCAGCAGGGCTCCATGTTCATGACAGTCATTGTCACTAAAACTGATTCTAGACATAGTCATTTTTCTAAGATGGCTGATGCAGCAGTCTGCTACACAAGTTTTAAGTCATACAGTGTCAAATCTAGGCTTTGAGACCATATTTAAGATCTAAATGCAGTAAGTTGAGATATATTTGGTATATTTAAATATTTACTTATGTGTTTTGTAGTTAACTATCAGGATTCACTAATTTTCTGCTTCTTTGAATGAGCGACAAGTGAGAATTAATTAATATCAAATTACAGCATGCTTTTATCACCCGCAATAACTGTGAACACTAAGGTTAATGAAATGAGACAAGCCCATGCAAGACACGTCGCAGTGCATATTTTATGTTAGAGGCATGTGACTGGTTTTTCATGTGCTGTTATGCTAACCAGGAAGATTTAAACACTCGAGAGGTGGGAAAATGGCTTATGACAGCAGTTATGCGTCAGTAGATTAGAGTGAATCTTCATTGTATATCACCATACGTTCTCTCACTGTTGTCTAGACAGGTGGTTGCAGTCGTGATGGGAGGAGCATGATTCAGATAAAATGCAGCAAATTAAGAGTTTATGTCAGTGCCCAAAGCAGCTTCATAAAAAACTGCTACAGGCAGTTATAGCAGCTCTTCAATACTGTTTTACAGCACGATTGATAGCTGCTGGCAAAGCTGGCAGGAGGATGGAAGGTACTGTTGCCTACACTTAAGGGAGCCCCATGCAGATTTGCTTACTTATTTACTTCCATTACTCTACTGCTTTTCTAGACACTCAAAGCACTTTGACATTTGGGACAGACATTTGAGTCAACTATGCCACCACTGGCAGTCCACACCAGAACTCTCACCACTCATTAGGTATCAGACAGAGAGGTGAGGACTAAGCCAGTTTTTTAAAAAGGGGATGCCAGGACGTCAGAGTATCACTCCTTCTAAAATAAATCCAGACTTTGGTTTTATGATTAAGATTAAGATGAACCAATTTGCCAATGTGGTTTTCACACAATGGAATTTGACCTCTGCATTTAAGTCTTGGCTCTTCTTATACATTGCTGCCCATGTTCTTAGCAATTCTTTCCTTTGAGTTTTGGTTCTTCTTATCTTTTGTTGACCATTTCCTTATTATTCCTTTCTTTAAGTCTTAGTTCTTCTTATCTGTTGCTGCCCAAGTTCTTACTGAATTTTCTTTTGAAAGTCTGTTTACATCAGATGTTCTACCTCATTTTCATGAGGTTCTTATTAGTCTTGGTCCTCTCATATGCTCCTCACAGTGGTTCTTTTTCATGTTCTTCCTTAATGTTGATTAATGTTTTTCCTTTTGTACCTTGATTAAGGTCACTGTTTTTAAATATGCTCTTACTGAGTTTTTCATTTTGAGTCTTGGTTCTTCTCAGATATTCTTCTCACATTCTTAGGGAGTCTTCTTCTGAGTCTTAGTTAATCTCAGATGTTCTCACTCATCAATGTTTTTCTCTCTGAGCCTTGGTTCATGTCACACCAGCTCTTCTGTACATACCTGATGCATTACACGTGTATGACTGAAACATGAATGAAGCTTGTTAGAGATCCATTCAGATAATGTTCTTCCTTCTTCTGCGGCACTGTAAATTACCCAAAGTCATAATCTATAGTCGTGTTTCCATTGACCATGAAATATCGCAAATTAGAATCGTGAATAAAAATGTGCTTAATGGAAACACGACAATTTAAAAAAACACATTTTTCGATAAAAGTCTTTTGCGCTAAGATGAGGAGGTTTTTTCAGTCGTATCAAAATTGGTTTATATCGCAAAAGTGTAATGGAAACACTCGAACGGACTTTTTTCGCATCAAGTGAGTCACGTGATCAACAACCGGATGTTTGTATTGGCGAAAAAGTCGACAACAACAGAAAGTGCGAGGATGAAGATGACGCGGCATATTTGGAATAACGAGGAGAATCTTTGGACAATGTGCAGCTGCTCCACTAGAGATCTCACAGCATCACAAAGTTCATTAAAAGTTGAGTGTGTCATTCTAAAATGTTGAATTCACAGCTCTTCTGTAAAACCATCGACTACAGTTTCCCAAAAATGGCGCATACGTAGCCGCTCCCAAGTATAAGGGGCTTGTCACTCCAAAGCCTCGATAAGTCGACGTCTCCTATGATGGCTGATGATGAGCGCTAGTGCCGTGGTAGCAGTATGTATAAAGCTGAAGTATGTGTTTACATCCACTGCCGCCATGTTTGTAATGACTTATCGTGAGAACAAACATATTCACACGTGATTTTATAAAAGTATTTCACATTTAATGGAAACCGCAATTGCGAAACTTTTGTCGAATTGTTTTTTCAACAAAACAGAATATCAATAAAGTTTTGTGCAAAACTGCAATGGAAACGCGACTTATGATGAAGGTAGAATCTTAATAATCAAATGTGCTAGTCTAGTGATGCTGATATTAAGTTAAAAAATATGGCTCATCAGTCTGGGTTTTGGGCCATTTGGTGAGGACTTGCCATTGGTATAGCTGAATCAATAGCTTATAATAATAGACTATGAATGCAACATGATTGCTCTTTATGTCTGAACTGACATAAAGAGCTCCCTGGGTGCAGGTGGATAAGGGCTGCCCACCGCTTCGGGCACATGTTCTCACAGCCTAGTGTGTTCACTAGTGTGTGTGTGTTTCACTGCACGAGCGGGTTTTAACCCTTTGGAGTGGACGGACCCACCTGTGGGAATAAAACTGAAATTCCGAAATTCCACATAAATACTTATATGTCAACTTGGTGAGATTTTATCCTAGAAACAAAACTAATCATACCTCGGAAACCTTAAAGGGTCTGCTTTTCAAGTATTTATGGGCTGAATCAAAATATACTTTTAGGTTCTTGTGAGAGGAATTCACGTTTCTCAGCGCGAGTCAGAACGTAGCACATTTTTTCCGCCAATTGCCATTCATGGTGACGACATGGCAATTCCGGACATACCAGTGATGGAGTAGCGGGCCAGGAATGTGCAAAAACAAAGGCGCTGTGCTGAGTGCTCATCTGAACAAAGACTTCACACCTGTCCCATGGATATTTAATCTAGGACCCACAGAATGAGGCAAACAGTAGCCCAAACATCTTGGCTAGAAATGTTTAGAGTGTTTCACAATATATCAGCACATCTGAAAACAGGTTTTTGGAAAGTCTACGTTTAGAGAAAATGTAATCAAATGATAGATTTATGACACTCTTACTCTTTTGACAGTGTTGTTGTTGAGTTTGTGCTGAACAAAAACCTGTGTAACACTTTGTAAAAAATAATTTTGGATGGGTGTAATGGGTAAAAAAGTGAAGGCATGTCAGACTACATCAGAGTGTCTGATATACCCTCAGACTCCAGAGAGTGAAAGGAAAGAGTCACTGAAAACATGGGCAACAACATATAAGAAGAACCAAGATCCAATTGAAAGACTTGCTAAGTACACAAGACATTGAGAGAAACCAAGACTTACCAAGACAATTTCATTGTTAATCTTCTTGTAAATGACAAACCCCTACTAAGTGCCTAAACATGGTTCAACTTTTGACAGCTGGATCTTCTAATAGCTGTTGGGACTCTGCTTAAAACTCACAGCCCTCCGGCCTTGACGAGCTCAGAGGTGGAGACCGGTGCTTCAATACCTGTGTCAAACCAAAATTCCCAGACAATAAAGCCGTAAAGAATGCCAAATTCCATTCGGGTGGGCAGATGCTTTAAGAGTCCTGAAGAAATAAAATTCACATCGGTGCCTGGAAGCCTGCCTGGAGGCCTACTTGCACAGATAAGGGAGCCTTGGGAATTTTAGCATCAAAATGGTGCGCTTTTGGGTCGACTCCTGAGCTAAATATTTCATTCACAGCAAGCTGCTAAACTTCACTGTATATGTCTTTTTCCCTCCGTTCACAAAGTGGAAATGAGAAACTCATTTTAAAGTTCATCTTAATCTCTCTTTTTTGTACAACAATAATGTATATAGTTTAGATCTAAATGATAAATTAGCCATAAAATGATGTTTTTTTCCCAGTATTTTGGCAACAAGAAATTACTCAATAATACATGAGCTACTATTGTTATCTATTTACAATATTTATGTAAAATTCACTTCAAACTCTAGATATTAATTTTATTAGAACCTTTTTATTGATGTTCTACAGCTTTCTCAGTCTACTACTCATGAACGTAATTTGGGTGCGGGGGACATGCAGATCCCCCGCAATTTTTGCAAAAGGCAGTTTTGGTCCCCTGCAGTTTTTGTTATTAAATGGAGACAGGTTAAGCACTAGGACCAAGCAGAATATGGCCGCTCAAACTGAAGCCTGTTTCCCTTTAGACCACCCACAAGCTCATCGATTGGCTCTGCCATTTCTGGTTAACCTGTGATTGGCCATCCTTGCTGTCACTCTGGTTGTAAATTGGTGTTTTGCACTTTAGTTGGCCAGGAGAACATGTTCACCTGCCACTGTATGTTGTAACATGATGGCCGTTTGAATCTGTGTCTATATTTGGAAACTTTGGATGAGTTGATTATGTTGAAATGCTAATAATTAACCCTTCGGTGGTCTTTCGGTCAAATTGACCCGTGTTAACTGCTTATTTTTATTTAAAAATTATTTATCATTTTATGTAAATGAGCTCTGTTGGTGGTATTGGTGGTAATTAAGAGATTAAGAGATCAACCAATTTAGCCAATGTGATTTTTCACACAACGGAATTTGACCTCTGCATTTAACCCATTCGTGCAGTGAAACACACACACACACTAGTGAACACACTAGGCTGTGAGAATTTGTGCCCGAAGCGGTGGGCAGCCCTTATCCACCGGCGCCCAGGGAGCAGTTAGGGGGTTAAGTGCCTTGCTCAAGGGCACTTCAGTCATGTCCTGTCTGGGGATTGAACCAGCGACCTTCTGGTCACAAGACCAGATCCTTACCACTAGGCCATGGAGAGAAGTTGACTAACACGGTGAAACACAGAATTGGGTGATAATGTGATGCTACAGCCTTTACAACCAGTCAGACCACAAAGGGAACAGTGAACTTAACAGTAACAATAGTTACTATTTATTTATTATTATATATTATTCATAATTACAATGCATATTTATTTTTATTGTATTATTAATAATAATTATTCATATTAATGTTTTATTAATCATTTATTAATAATGAATAATAATTTAATTAATGCTCCGACCCCCCCGCCCTCTTCCTATTGTAACTTATAAGGTACTGGTCCTGAACGTAGAACTGTTTTTATTAAAATCTCAGTTTTTCCTTTTATCCACTTATCTCCTAAAGTCCATCTATGAAGTCTGTGTTGTTTTATGCAGGAAAAACAGCCATCATTTTCTAAACTCTCTTTAAGCCTTAGAATTGAACAGGCTGCTTTTTTTGTCTAAAAACAACTAGTTGTATATAGACAGATTTTTGTGACATCACTAAAACAGCTTAGTTTACATATGGACTGTGAATGGGTGCATGATATATTTTTGAAGCTTCAACCACGTCACACAAAATGTGTGAGGCTCTTTTATTGCAAAAAAGCAAGACACATTTGCATTGTTTGCTTTGATACTGTCCTGTTAAATGTGGCACTACAGGGTTTTTGTTGTGATACATGTCACGTATCAGCAAAAGTATTATGATATTACATTATTGTCATTTTGCACACCTTTTCATTATGTAACTAAGTATGCAGTTAGTGGTTACTGTGTGTAATTACACCATAATAATGATGTAATGCTAATAAAAGGTATGACAATAATAAGACCTAAGGGTTAAATCACAGCCCTCCTTTACCGCTTGTGTGTATTTTTTAGCTGTTATCTGTAAAGGAGCTGCTGCTTGTGTGTAATGTAATTAGAAGTGAGCTGCTGTAAGCTAGGATGTTCTGTATGTGGGTTTGGAGTTTATGACAGGCTCTAGGATGAATGCGATAATGGCTTCTTTTTTGCGGTGATGTATGTAGCGCTCTCCTGCCTCCAGAGTGGGCTCTAGCTCGTATATAATGTGGACAGATTTTTAACATTAATTAACAGCAGCAGCAAGTGAAGAAGTGCACTTAAAGGCGACGCTCAGTGCATGCATAACTGGCTGTGGCACTTTCCCACGTTAGCGGGATTGTGGGGGAGGCTGGTGTGTGGTGTTAAACCTGCTATCAAAAGATTACAATAACACATGAATTTAATGTTAATGGTGCCATCCCGGCTTTGTAAAGCCAGTTTTATTACAATCTGTAATACATTTCCTGCCAGCACACTTAAACTCTTAACCCACTACAGTCCAATAAAGCCACAACATGGCATGTCCATACATTACATATACTGCAGTGTTTATATACAATATATTGAGATATCATTTAAAAAATTAGCAATTTTACCTGGTCAAGAATGATTAAAGGCCTAGGATTCATATTTACACAATGTTCTACTTAGATGTAGTTGATCATTCTAGATATGTGTGGAACATTTGCTTAGTTTAGAACTAGAGCTGCAAGGCTAATGTAGCTAACAAACAGTAGAATTCAATAGTCACCTAAATAGCTCAGTCGTTTCTATAACTCCAGATCTTAATTAAGGTCTCAGAAACTAGCAACATGGTTTAAAACTTATTGTAAGCTAAAAAAAATGCAGCCACAAGTTTGTGTTATTTTTCTCAGCACTGTGACACTGATGTGGTGGTGGTATGTCAGTGTGTGTTGTGCTGACTCAAGTGGATCCGACGCAGCAGAGCTGCTGGAGTTTTTAAACAGCTCAGTATCTCTGCATCACTGAAAATAGTCCACCAACCAAACATTTGTTGGGCAACATCCTGTGACCATCACTGAAGGACTCGAGGACCAACACACACTGTGCAGCAACAGTTAGCTATTGTCTTTGACTTTACATCTTCAAGGTGGACGAACAAGGTAGAGTGGGCAGTGTTCGAAAACTCCAGCAGCTCTGCTGTGTCTGATCCACTTATATCAGCTCAACACGCACTAACTCACCACCACCACATCAGTGTCACTGCAGTGCTGATGGGAAGTTTTGTATCTGCACTTTCATCACAATTTCTTTGCTTCTGTTAATGAATTGTGAATGAGACGTAGTGGATGTAAAATCGTACTTATATTAGGACTGTTATGGGTGGTAGTTCACGGTGTAATAACCCGTTCATTTTGATCTGTTGTAGCGGAGTGTGGTGGAAGTTTCAAAGGTGAGTCGTCAGGGCGCATACTGTCTCCTGGATACCCTTTCCCGTACGACAACAACCTGCGCTGCACATGGACCATCGAGGTGGACTCGGGCAATACTGTCAGGTACCTCATTACCACCGAGTAAATTACAGACATGTGAGAATATTACCGAGTAGTTCGTTAAGAAGAGATCAAGGTTGGGACTAACTCCAGCTTCAGCTAAAATCATTCTGCCAAATCTCATTACACACCTTTGATCCCAGCCGAAGCCGCAAAAAAGTGGTATCAAAGCTTGGGACGCTCAGACACGGCTAAAACAGGTATTTAGGCCGCTGATTAAAAGAGAATCAGCAAGGAATTACAAGGAAGAGAGTGGAGTTAATTGAAGTTTAGCAGATGGGTGCTGCACTAACCCAGAAGAACAGGGAATTAAATGCTTAGATTAGAGGCACCTGCATATTACATCCCACCATCAAGATACTGAGCTGTAATAAAGACCACAGTGACCAAGACCCACACCCCTGCTGAAAAAAAAGGACAAACCATTAGGTTTCCATCAAGTAAAGGGATTAAGACTGCTTATTTCCTGCAGAACACCTATAG
>BRDA01073163.1:12168-36202 GCA_036984385.1 Crenuchus spilurus | reverse complement strand
CTAATTGTAATGAGCTTGCGACGACCCTTTTTTACGACTTTAATCTCTAAATAAAAAACCTGAAAAATATTCTATTAAGTGGCTCCAATACACTGCCGTAAACTCATGACCGGCTGTTTTGATGTTGCTCTCTATACCGCCCCTCCTTCCAAACATAGCCAACGTGGAGCCGACGTTGGATAAACGGTGGCATTTTGACGCCTTCTGAAAATACAGCCAACCACAGACCAACGTTAGTCCGACGGCGAAATTCGACGTGCGACCATGACGACGTTAACCAACGTTGGGCCAACGTACTGTTGCTATCTGGGATATTTCAAACCCCATAAGCAAGTTGATTTGAAACTACTGAACAACTCAACAAAGCTTGAAGAGTGTTATTTTAAAAAGAATGCTAATTGCTAATTACTTGTTAGCTACATTACCCTAACATCCCCACAACAGAACTAAAGAACCAAAACATTGCTTAAAACCCTCTCACTCTGGATGCTAACAGAAGCTAGCTTTGCTTTCACATCTTTTCAGGATGTTTTCCAGCTGTTGGTCAGCTTTAGTAGTGAAGGCCATACCTCCACACAGGCCTAATCTCAGCATTAGCTCTGACCATTCACATAGCAGTCAGCTATCTGATGGAAAACATCCTGAAAAGACTCTGGGTGAGTCACTGATTATCATGGAGGAGGATGAGTCACAGGTTCCACTCAATCACTACAAATCTGCTTTGTATTGAATTGCAAAAACATTTTTTTTTTAATTGTTGAACCACATTATGCTAAATCATATCAAATCACACCATCAGAATAGAGCTGAATCATATTGTATTGCATTAGTAGCAGCTTCATATGTATCAGTTACTGGCATCAAGATGTGTATTGTATCTGCCTCAGTGATAGAGATGCTCATCCCTAAAATATACAATATCAGCCAGTTATTTTTGTTTTGGGTCAAGATCCCTCCCAGGAAGTCTACTAGCTATGATGTAGCATTGCTTTTCAGCAAAGCACGGCTCACTCAACCAGGGAAATTGTTCATTAGTTTGGTTTTAGCATTAAGTAAGTAAGTAAGGTAAGTCACAGATTATCACGGAGGAGAAGCCACACGGTCCACTCAATCATTGCAAATCTTTTTCATATTGAATTGCAAAAAAAAATATTTTTTTATTCTTGAATCATGTTATGTTAAATTATCAGAATAGAGATGAATCATATTGTATCACATTAGTAGAAGTGTCTAGCGAGGTGATGATGAGCGGACACACACGCAGAGATGAGAAAATATAACTGAGATTAATTTAACATAAAATGAATGAAACAGAGCGATAGCAAATCAAACACAAAAAACAACAGGAACACGGCCTACACTAGACTAACTTGAAACCAAAAAGAAATGCACAGGACTCGGGCACATCGGGACATATAAAGAGGGTGAATTATAACACAGAACTAGACACAATGTGGAAAACAGCTGTGGACACTGGCAAGGGGGCGTGACGATGCTGACAAGTAGGAGACTAACTGAAACTGGAAGACAAGGTCATATAAGACCATACAAGGGTAAACAGCACAAAAGACAGATAACACAGACAGAGTGGGGAGCCTGACAAGAAGCTACACATGTATCAATCACTGACATCAAGATGTGTATCATATCAGCCTCAGTGATAGAGATGCTTATCCCTAAAACATGTTATCATAGCTGTAATACCATTGTTATAGCCAACAGTATATCATTCACTGACTCAGACTGGTTTCAATTCTTATTTATGAATGACAAAGTGCTGTGATGTCTTTGTACTTGGCATATGTTAGGCAGGCCTGTGGTGTTTGTGTAGAAAAAGGTCTGATTAAGTTATCCCATGCAGTTAAACATTATTTGATAAGAACCCTTTTCTCCACCTCTTACTGAATCAGCATTGATCCGTTTCTGTTCTTTCTCTCTAAAACGCCTCAGGTCAGGAGCTTTATTCTGATTACAAATCCTCAAATGAAATGGTATGCATGAGCACCTTACTGTGTGTGTGTGTGTGTGTGTGTGTATGTGTGTGTTGAGTGGTACTGGGTGACATCTGGGATATTGATTGACATTTGTTTGTTTGAGGTAATGTTGGTCCAGTTTGGAAGGAGCGGTCATTTGGGGATAGCCTTTAGCCTAGCGAAGGCCAGTATGGTAAAATGTCATATTATGATATTTCAGGACATGTTTTACCAGAAACAGTATGCCATAATAGTTATTACTTCTGCTAAGTTAGAACAGAAAAATGTTTCCATAATACTACCAAAAACTATACATTCAAAGATGTCTAACATTATGTGGTGCTTATCCAATCTAAATAAACAGGACAAATTTTACTGTCATTTTAATGAAGCATACCATTTAGAAGTGTTTTATAAGTACTGTTGACTCTCTTTCTCTGTTACATTCTCCTGGTTCTGGTGTCGACATGCACACGTTCGCCCGACTTCCATATTAAGATTGTGGAATACTACTGTTGTTCAGGGTTCTCCTGAGGGTCTCATGAAGTTAGACTGTTACATGCCTTGCTCTTGGTGTGATCTTTGTTGGTTGACCACTCCAGGGGAGGATAATATTTGTACACAACCTGTCTGACTGTGGATTGTTGGAGTAAACATAAACACATACCTTGCACTGAACTCTGGACAATATCACAGACACACACACCCCAAACTATGTGAACACACATGCATACACACACACTTCCACTCTACGATGCACATTTAGGGTGCTTTCACACCTACATTGTTTGGTCCGGACTTTCGGACTTTTTAGTTTTAATTTGGTCCGAACCAAAATAGCAGGTGTGAACGTGGCCACGAACCACGGTCCAAACCAAAAGAACAAAATTTGGTCTGACCAAAAGAGGTGGTCTTGGTCCGGACCTACTGAACCATGGTCCGGTTCGTGTGCAGTGTGAAAACATTTTTCTAGAACAGGGGTGGCCAACCCTGGTCCTGGAGAGCCGCATTCCTGCCCAGTTTGGTGATCTCCCTGATCAAACACACCTGATTCAACTCAGCAGGCAATTAGCAGGTTTAATTGTAGTGTCAGAGCAGTGACATCACCAAACTGTGCAGGAATGCGGCTCTCCAGGACCAGGGTTGGCCGCCCCTGTTCTAGAAGGTTCAGACTTTCTGACCAAATTAGGGCTGCTCCTAACGATTATTTTTTTATAGATTAATCTAACGATTTTTTTTTCTTTTTTCGATTAATCGATTAATCTAATTGTTGCCTTGTTGTCTACACTTAATAATTTACCCAAAATGATGAAAAAAGAGAAATCCTCTTAATATTTCTATATTTTCTTTAATCTTCTCATAACTTGCAAAACAAAATCCTGTGTTAAAATGTACCTTCTCTGTACAGTCAAACATAAAATCTCTCATGAAATTAAAGCAAGATTTTTAACAATGCAAAAAATGTTCAACTTAAACAACAAACAGAAGTAACTAACACACACCCCAGCACCTACACACAATCTCTCTTCCCCTCTAGTGTATGGGTCTACATGTCTCCTGTGTTGGGGTGACTGTAAGAACATTTAGGCATTACAGTGGAGGTAATGCCTAGTGTACAATATCAACATTATTAGAGTTAAATTAACACTGGGAGTGTAACATTTTGACACCCTCAGTCTTAATTTAACTCTAATAGTGTTGATTTAACACTGGCAGATTTACTGTGTAAGCACACTTGATGTGTTTATAACTCAGCTCTGGGTCAGAGAACATTAAAATAGCGTACAATGTCATTATTTCTCCTGAAAAGATGCAAATCACTGAATTTAGACCAATAACATGAGATGATGTTAGGAGCTGCAGCAGAATCTCTGTTGTGTATTTTGTTTTAACAACGTTCTAATAATATGGATTTATTTAGGACTTCCGTTTGTTAAATATAACTAGTGCTTTATGAGATGTTCTGTTGTTTTCTGTGAAAGTAATGACAATAAAAATAGTTATTTAAATACAGAAACAACAGAAACAGTGAGTACGATGTGCTCTGCACTGCTGTGTGATGCTCATGCATGCGGAGGTGAGTCGGATTCTGGCGGTGCTATTTTCTGAGCGGGTTCAATTTCAGACGATGGAGATTTGCGTTTTAGCCAGCGCTCCGTGTTTACGTGCCACAAGTTCTTATCAGTGACTGAGTTGGTTCTGAAAGTTGACAGAGAAACGCCTCTAAAGCAGAAGGTTCTCGTAGCTCTGTAGACAGAGGAGGAGTGAGCGCGCCGAGTGCAGCGTCCAGTACGGAAGTCGGTCCGCCCAACCATCAGTCCGTCTCACAATCCAAACCAAGCGAATGTTTCACTGAACGTTTTTGCTGTAATTGTTTGCGGGAGTTTCCCGCATTATTAAGGCTAAAATTGCGGGAATCAAAGAAATAGTGCGCAATTCCCGCAATTCCGGCACTGAAATTCAGGCCCTGATAGCAGTAAAGGTGACTATAGTGACTACTACTAACGTGCACATTAGCAACACATGCTAATATTTGTAATATATAATGCTAGGGTGGAGAGAACAAATAAACAGAACTTAAGGTGGTGTCTCGCCGCTGTCTTGACGAAGCGCTCCGGGATGCTTGCGCTTCAGGTGCTCGTGCATAGCGGTCGTGCTGCTGTGATAAGCCATCTCCATTTGGCAAAGCTTACATAGCACCACATTGTTTGGACTCTGTCCAAAATACTCCTAAACTTAAGATGCCTGTGTGCGAGTTTTTTAGCCACAGCCTGCTCCCCGGAGAAATCCATGTTTTTAGTGGGTGTGGCCATCTTGGAAACGCGTCGATGCGCATTTTTGCAAATCGACATATTTTTGTAGTCGATTACGTCGATTATGTTGATGCGTCGCCCCACCATTAGACCAAATACAGGAAGTTGACGCAGGCGTTCAACAACATTCAACAATAAGAAAATAAGAAAAATTATTGGAATAGCATCAATAATGAATCGTTTTAGCACATGGAGCAAGGAAGAGACAATGTTTCATATAATTTTGGTCTGATGAACATGTGAAAAGTCAACTTTAAAAAACACAAAAATGCTGAAATGTGCAGCTTATTTTCTGAGAGGATGACAAAGCAACATAAGTGTGAAACTGCAGCCGCGGAAATATAAAAGTATATAAAAACATCAGACGCACGTCCTTCTACAAACCAATCAGTGTTGAGTGTAAAAGTCTTTGGTGCGCTCGTAAAAATGCAGTGTGAAAACAAACCAAACCGGACCAAACATATACAAAGTAACAAACACACAAACCTTGGTTCGCACCATGGTCCGGACTTTCAGGTGTGAAAGCACCCATACACCCCACCATCCATGTTTACAGTGTAACCAACCACATACTTTTGTGTATTTGTATTTGCAGTTCTTGCACTCTCTGCATATTTGCATATTTGTAGTGTATTGTTTTGCACCTCTCCTTCTCCCGTTCTGTATTTCTTCCTTATTCTTATATATTATAGTTCTTAGTGTCCTATTTTATATTTTCTTGATATCACCCCACCCCTTCTATCCTAATGGAATGAGCAGTCATCAAAGCATACGACTGTCAGTGGTTCTATGTATGTTTGTGTGTGACAAATAAACTTTCATTTGATTTGAATGATAAAATGTTATTTATTGCATACATTTTGCACTATACTGCCCACTATTATAGTGAGTGAGCTTGTGTGTAAGATGTCCAGTCAGTGACTGATTGCTCTGCACCGTCACCTCTCTAATCCTCCTGTAATCCACTCGCTGGCAGCTGACCTGCGTCCAGTCTAAACACTGTAAGAGCAGTTATAGTGCTCTCTTTCTCTCTCTCTCTCTCTCTCGCTCTCTCACGCTCTCTCTCTCTGGCTTCGTTTCAGCTCTTCTGCTCTCACAAACATGCTGTCCACACTGTAGCTACTGTTCATTACACAAGTGGCCACTTACAGCCCAGGGGCGAGCGAGGACGACAGCATGTCCACTGTAACTCCCTCACATTCAGCAGATCATGCTAAAACAGGCCTTTAAGAGTCACCAGGCGAGTGGTAATGATCTGCACATGCAGTGGTCAGTCATTTCTTTCAGATATGGCTGTTATAGTAACCACGAGGCAGAACATTATTGGGATAATTGTAGTGGTAATGTTCTTTGCGTCATTCACACGTGCATTCCTTAAACAGTATTTTATCCAGGATGCCTGCAGTCATACCAGCTGCGAAGTGCCATTTATCAGAGCAATTTCTGATATCAGAATTTATCCTGTAGCAGGATTAGGCATCCACAAATACAGACATATGCTTCCTGAAACTTTTCATCTTATTAATCTTGGTTTTAAAAACAAATGCTGTACTTTTCATGGCATGTTGTGAGAGACAAACTGTTACAAATCAAATGGTTGATGTTGAGATACTATAAAGAAGTCTGTTATGGCAACTAATCTGCTCTGATGGGCTAATTTACATCCCATGTGTAACATAAGAAAAGTTTACATATATGTATTTTTCTTTTCTTTGATCCAGTAGCCCATTTTTTTTATTGGTCTTTTTTCATATTTTTGATGATGTTACTGTAAAAACGTGGAGAAATACATGCTTCTCTCAAATCGAGGGTAGAGCTGAGTAAAAACAGAAAGGAGAGAAAAGAGGTGCATGGCATGGAAGAGAAGTGTATGAGAGAGGAGGTGAATGAAAAGGAATGAGAGGAGAGCTGAGGAAAAACAAAGAGAAGAGAGAAAAGAGCTGCACAGCATGGAAGAGAAGTGTATGAGAGAGGAGGTGATTAGGGCATCCAATCACAACACATCTCATTAACATATCTCAAACCTTTGACCTGTATTTTTCTTTTGTTGTATAAAAATGTTGCTGCTCTGTTCCTGTAAGTCCTGAGCAGTCCATTGAGGCTTACACCTTGTGCAGTTACGTGATTAGCCAGAATGAAATGAATTGATATTGAAATACCCCAAAGGGGACAGATTATGCCAGATTAACATCGCTGTGATCCCTGAAGCTTCACAATCCACTGCTCGTTTGGGACAAATGGTTCTGCACAGTTTCACATCCCTCCCCCCGTTCCCTTTCATAACCTCCTGCCCCGAGTCAACTCATCAGCTTATTATCAAAGGCTTCAGAGTCGCAGCATTAAAGCATGAAACTGTGCAGGACTGATACTTCCCATAAACATTCAAAATCTAACCCGGATGTCTATAAACCCAACATCCAGAGAATGCCAGACAACTGCAGACTGAAATGTGTGACGTACACGATACCTAATAATAGGACTGTCTTGTGTTCTCTGCTGTGAAACTTGACCACTTAAATATAAGTCACTATTTTTAACAGAACATCCTTCTTATTGTTGTATAGCCTAAGTTAATAAGGGATAAAAGACTATCTGAATGATCTGAAAATAGAGTACAATGGATGCAGTGGATGGATGGATGGATGAAAGGATCGCTAGATGTAAATAACTGCTAGATGGATGTTTGACAACTGGTTGAATTGATGAATGAATGAATGGATGTGTGAATAGATGGATGATTGAACTGCTATAATTGATGTAGGGATGATAGATGGATGAATGGAGTAATGATTGGATGGATGGATTGATATACTGTAAGTATCAATAACATTGATTGTTATAATTGATGTGTGTATGTATAGATGGATGAATTGATGGATGGATGATGGATTAATGGTTGTATAAATAAGATGGATTTATATAATTGATGTATGGATGGATAGATGGATGAATTTATGGATGGATGGATGATTGATTGAATGGATGAATGATTGGATGGATGGATGAATGGGTGGACAGATATATAGATACAGTGGTGCCTTAAAATTTGTGAACCCTTTTCTATATTTTCTATATTCCTGCATAAATATGAATATTCTGCATCATCAGAAGTCCTAAAAGTGGATAAAGAGAACCCAGTTCAACAAATGAGACAAAAATATTATACTTGGTCATTTATTTATTGAGGAAAATAATCCAATATGACGTATTTTTGAGAGGCAAAAGTATGTGAACCTCTAGGATTAGCAGATCATTTGAAGGTGAAAGTAGAGTCAGGTGTTTTCACTCATTGGGATGACAATCAGGTGTGAGTGGCACTGTTGTATATTGTTATATGTACTTGTATAATTTATTTTCAAGTATGAAATAAAATGTAAACTGTTAAATATATTCAAATGGATGAGTTCTGATCTGATAGTAATGAGTTACAATTTCTTTGTAACTCATGAGGCCACTGATGGTGTGTACTGTAATGTCTCTGTCTCTGTCTGTATTTGTTTTAGGTAATGTTAGTATCCTTATGACTGCCCTGCTATGGATCCTCGGGGAGATGTGGTGTGTTTATTGGACAGCTCCTCACCTCATCTTGGCTGCTGTCCCAGCTCAGTTCTGACCCCAGGAATGAGAGAGTAGCTGAGATTAAAAATAAACATTGTCTGCTTAATCCCCAGGCTGCTACACCCCAGAGAGAGCTGCACCCATTAATAGGTGCATGTGTGTGTGTGTGTGTGTGTGTTTGTGTGTGTGTGTGTTAATGTCAAGGTTCTCAGGCCTACATCTGATGCCCTGTTGATAGAAGTAATGCTGATGGACTGTTGTTGAGTGAAGTTTGGCTACGTGAGGTTCAGCTGTGGAGAACCTGAAGCTTTGTGTTATCTGTGCTACTTTTAGCATGTTAGCTTTAGAAAAGACTGGACCACATGCAGTCTGTGAGAGACACATACTCTATAGTGCAATTACATTGTTTAGTATTGAAAATAGTATTGAAAACCAGTGAACAGTCAGCTCCTGAGCCTTTTGGAAGCTTTGGAAGTGTAAGGATGTGAGTGACTTTGATAAAGGCCAGACTATGATGGATAGATAACTGAGTCAGAGCACCTCCAGAACTCAGAAGTGTTCTCAGTAGGCCAATAGTTAGAACCTACCAAAATTGGAATGACGTCTGCTGTGCTGGTGACAGGGTTGTGGATGGCCAAATCCATATAAGTAACTAAATGTCAAATGTAATGTAACACGGACATGTCTTAATGTTCATACAAGCTATTTGAATGCTCAGAAACGGTGAAGTACATGATGGATGGATGGATAGATGGATGAATGGTTGATGGATGGATAGATGGATGTATTGACAGATGGATGCATGTATAGAAGGATGGGTGAATTGTTGGATGGTTGCCTGGGTGCCTGGATGGATGGTCTGATGTCACTGATGGATGGATGGATTGATTGATGTGATTGATTGATTGATTGATTGATTGATTGATTGATACGCACTCATTAAAACAACTTTTACAGTGTGTTGAGGAAATTAGGACGTGGATGTCTTTTAACTTTCTGCATTTTAATGAAAAGAAAACGGAGATAATTGTGTTTGGTCAAAGCAACACTGCTGTTAATGAGGGTGAATTGGGTGCCTTGACACAATATTTGAAACCCTCTGTAACAAATCTTGGTGTGAAGTTTGACAGCAATCTGAGGTTTGATACTCAGATTAGTGCTGTTGTTAAGGCAAGTTTCTTTCAAATTAGACAGCTAGCCAGAATTAAGTCAGTCATCCCTCGTCATCTTTTTGAGATTTTAATTCATTCTTTTATTACAAATCGCCTAGACTACTGTAATGTACTTTACTTTGGTCTTGACCAGAAGTCCATTGCGAGGCTACAGCTTGTGCAAAACGCTGCTGCACGACTCTTAACATGTACAAAAAAGCGAGAGCACATCACTCCAATTTTAAAGTCACTGCATTGGCTTCCGGTTAACCTACGCATTCAGTTTAAAATCCTTTTAATTGTTTTTAAATCTCTTCATGGTCTTGCCCCCCAGTATCTGTCTGACCTACTACAACCCTATAACCCGACTCGTTCGCTCAGGTCTACAGATCAGTGCCTTCTTGCGGTTCCGAGGACAGTGAGAAAATGCAGAGGTGATCGTTCTTTTTCGGTAGCAGGACCTAAATTGTGGAATGACCTTCCCTTGTACATTAGGCAGATTGAGTCTTTCCCTGTTTTTAAGTCTCGTTTAAAAACACATTTTTTCTCATTGGCTTTTAATTCAGTTTAATAATTTGTATTGTTTTAATTCTTTTTAATTTGGGTTGTTATTTATGTTTTTATTTGTTTAATCTGTGTTTGTCCTATTCTTTTAGTATGTGTACAGCTCTTTGGTTAACACTTGTTGTTGTTTTAAAGTGCTATATAAATAAAGTGGATTGGATTGGATTGGATTGATTGATTGATTGATGGATTAATGGATTGGTGTAATGGATGGATGGATGGATGGATGAAGGAATGATATCACTGGTAGATGCATGGAGAAAGGATTGATATAATTCATGAGATGACTGGTGAACCAGTGATAGGGTCACGGACTCTACTGTGAATGGGCAGTGAAGGCTAGTCCCCTTGTAACTTTGAATTCACACATTAAGTAAAGGATAACAGCCACAAATGTGTCCTGTTCTACAAGATTAATGAATGAATGGAGGCAAAGACCTTGACTGAGATGCAGTTTCCTCCACCAGGTCCATTAATTTGGTATATTGGGTCACCTTGAAGGCCATCATACTTGTATTACCAGATGTACAGGGGTTGGACAATGAAACTGAAACAGCTGTCATGTTAGTGTGGGAGGTTTCATGGCTAAATTGGACCAGTCTGGTGGCCAATCTTCATTAATGTCACATTGCACCAGTAAGAGCAGAGTGTGAAGGTTCAGTTAGCAGGTAAGAGCACAGTTATATAGTATATTACAATGCACACAACATTATGGTGACATACCAGAGTTCAAAAGAGGACAAATTGTTGGTGCACGTCTTGCTGGCGCATCTGTGACCAAGACAGCAAGTCTTTGTGTCTAAATATTATTGAGCCACTTTGGAATGTTTTGGAGGAGCGAGTCAGGAGACGGTTTCCTCCACCAGCATCACGTAGTGACCTGACCACTCTCCTGCAAGAAGAATGGCTTAAAATCCCTCTGACCACTGTGCAGGGCTTGTATATGTCATTCCCAAGACGAATTGATGCTGTATTGGCTGCACAAGGAGGCCCTACACCTACTAATAAATTATTGTGGTCTAAAACCAGTTGTTTCAGTTTCATTGTCTAACCCCTGTATTTCATAGTCCCACCATAGATAATTAATAGAAGCCTGCCAGCCAATCAGAAAAGAGTATTTCTCATACTAGTGGTGAAATATTCAAAAAGAACAATGAAACTGTTGCATTATCTTGTTCAGCTGGATGAGTCATGTTCTCATCAGAGGGCAAGACATTGTTCACAGGGCATCAAAAACAATCAAGCTAGCCAGGGAAGAGTAGGAAATCATCCTAATTAAAGCATCTTCTTCGTGTTCATAAAAGGGTCAATGCCTGTGGACTAACCATCAATGCATGAACTTCTCCTCATTGCTAATGCCAAAGAGGGTTTTCGGGATCAGTCCACAATTGCTATTACATTACCCTGGACGCCATTCATGAGCTAAAGAGTATGAAGTCATAAATTGCACTCTGTAAGAGTGGGTTGAGTGCACTCTATACTGAGATTGAAAAGCAGCCTTTGTGCCATATTCACTCACGGTTTGCTGCTGTATGTTTTGCATAAAGCTTCTCCGTGGCTTTTGGGAACTGTGATGAGCCAAAACATTATGACCAACATGCTGATAACTTGAATAGGTTGTTGATCTTCCACGTACCACCAAATCAGCTCTCAGCCACAAAGACATGGGCTCTACAAGACCTTTGGACATTTCCTGTGATGGCAGTAAAGACAGCAATAAAGACCCACCCTTGGATGGTGAGTTCACTCAGTTGATCCCTAACAATGTCCTGTCAGGTTACCTGGTTCACTTTTTTGTTGATTGCTCTGTCCCACTCACCAGAGTCGTTGTTCCTCTCTGGCATCAATGGCTAGTTGGGAACCTGTTGGGAGTTACTCAGTGTACAAGAAGTCCATTCTCAGTACACCGTCACTATGGTGGCTCTAGAACATTCCATGAAGTTGTGGTCTCTGAGACATCAGTCAAATCACGTCCATTATCCAAGATGATGGTTTTGCACTCATGTTCAGCCCATTATCTGTGACAGGTCAAGGTTATTCTAAACCAGGGTTGGTCATAATATTATGATATAACTATGTACAGTGAGGAAAATAAGTATTTGAACACCCTGCAAATTTGCAAGTTCTCCCACTTAGAAATCATGGAGGGGTCTGAAATGTTCATCTTAGGTGCATGTCCACTGTGGGAGACATAATATAAAAGAAAAAATCCAGAAATCACAATGTATGATTTTTTAATTATTTATTTGTGTATTAATGCTGCAAATAAGTATTTGAACACCTGTGAAAATCAATGTTAATATTTGGTACAGTAGCCTTTACAGAGGTCAAACATTTCCTGTAGTTTTTCACCAGGTTTGCACACACTGCAGCAGGGATTGTGGTCCATTCCTCCACACACATCTTCTCCAGATCAACCAGGTTTCTGGGCTGTCGCTGAGAAACATGGAGTTTGAGCTCCCTCCAAAGATTTTCTAAAGGGTTTAGGTCTGGAGACTGGCTAGGCCACTGCAGAACCTTGATATGCTTCTTACAGAGCGACTCCTTGGTTATCCTGGCTGTGTGCTTTGGGTCATTGTCATGTTGGAAGACCCAGCCATGACCCATCTTCAATGCTCTAACTGAGGGAAGGAGGTTGTTCCCCAAAATCTCACAATACATGGCCCCGGTCATCCTCTCCTTAATACAGTGCAGTCGTCCTGTCTCATGTGCAGAAAAACACCCCCAAAACATGATGCTTCCACCCCCATGCTTCACAGTAGGGATGGTGTTTTAGGGATGGTACTCATCATTCTTTGTCCTCCAAACACACAGAGTGGACTTAAGACCAAAAAGTGCCAGCTCTCTTCAGGTCATTGACCAGCTCCTCCCGTGTAGTTCTGGGCTGATTCCTCACCTTTCTTAGGATCATTGATACATTATGAGGTGAGATCTTACATGGAGCCCCAGTCAGAGGGAGATTGCCAGTCATGTTTAGCTTCTTCCATTTTCTAATAATTGCTCCAACAGTTGATCTTTTTTCACCAGGCTGCTTGGCAATTGCTCCGTAGCCCTTTTCAGCCTTGAGAAGGTTTACAATCTTGTCTCTGATGTCTTTGGACAGCTCTTTGGTCTGAGCCATGTTAGTAGTTGGGAGTCTTACTGATTGTGTGGGGTGGGCAGGTGTCTTTATGCAGCTATCAACCTCAAATAGGTGCTTCTAATTTAGAATAATAAGTGGAGTGGAGGTGGACTTTTTAGAGGCGGACTAACAGGTCTTTGAGGGCCAGAATGTTTGCTGACTGGCAGGTGTTCAAATACTTATTTTCAGCAGTAAAACACAAATAAATTATTACAAAATCATACATTGTGAGTTCTGGATTTTTTCTTTTAGATTATGTCTCTCACAGTGGACATACACCTAAGATGAAAATTTCAGACCCCTCCATGATTTCTAAGTGACAGAACTTGCAAATTCGCAGGGTGTTCAAATACTTATTTTCCTCACTGTATATGTGCAATAGCTTAGCATCAAAATTCCAAATAAGAGCCAATATTCTTTGGCACTTCTTCTTCTTCTTGCCAGTTGTAGTAAGATGTTGGCACAGGACAGTCTTGTTAAATCTGAGTTAAATCTAATTGTAAGCCAGTGGTATCATGTGCAGGAGTGAAAATCAGCTTCAACTGGGATGTTGTTGTTGTGGACCTAGTACATTCAGAAGACCAATGACCTAATCTGAACTTGAATGAACTTATCAGGCTGGATTTGATGGAGAGTGCCCTAAATCGTAGTCCAAATTGAGTGATTTGCCTCCGTTTGATGGCAACCCCACTACCCAACTCAGTATCTCCTGAGCTGGTCGTTTAGCCTCTGTAGTGAGTGTATAGATCATGAGCTGCAAACCAGAGACATGACCACAGGCAGGACAGCAGATACTGTTTTTTTGTTGTCTATATACACAGATAAGCCAAAACATTATGACCACACAGATGCATCTCATAAAAATGACAAATGCCAATGTGAAGGTCTGACCTTAACCTAACACACCTCAACCAGGTAAAGGCTTGCAGGGTCATCTGAAAACCAGACTGAGGTGAATTAGACTCCCTGAACTCTCCAGGGTGGTTGATCTCCACTATCAGGATTGAGCTCTCGTGTATTAGATGATGAGATGGTTCTAGTAGTTACAGTCTTGGATATTTGGAAATGGGCAGACTTGAAGTCCTGAAGACGTTGCCAAAGGCCAAATCTTTATGGTCAACATTTTTCTTATATTTTATTAATGTCCATGACAACTTCTTGTAATATTTGTGTGCTTTTATGTAGTAAGAACAGACTGAATTCATGTTTATACAACTATTTCTTCTAACCTCTTTTTATCCCATGTTGCTGTGACTTTAAGATTGATTATATGTAAATGATCTCTGCTGTTATTGGCTACCTTGTTATGTACTGTATATTCTTCAGGTTAACTGGTCCACTGTGGTGTTTCGATTGCACTGTACCCCTCGGTGGAATGTTGTTCCACTTTGCCATCAATGGCCGTGGGGCACACTGTTATGCCATTAGGTGGCACTCAGTGTACGAGGTTCATTCTCAGTTCACCTTCACTACAGCAGTTCTAGAACATCCCACAAAGTTAGTGGTTTCTGAGATTCTACCACCACCATGCTTCACCTGGTACCCTGTTATCATTCCGTTTTGGACATCAGTCAGATCACATCTTTTTCCCATGATGCTGGTTTTATAGTCTGCTGAATTATGCAGTTAACTCTGGCATCTGTAATAGTCCGGGCTGAGTTAATTCCAAACCAGGGGTTGTCGTGATGTTATGATATGGCCATGTATTAGTGTGTTGGACTCAAGTCTGATCTGCAGTGATTCCACTTCATGGATCTTCTGCTGACATCTTGGTGATACCTTCAGAAGTCCTGTAGAGTCCATACCTTTGTGGGTACATATTAAATATATTACAATATAGGTGTCATGCCTCTCGTTTCCTGTCGGGTTCCCTAGTCAGTTTTCTTTATATGGTCATGTCTTCCACTGTGAGTTTGTGCTTGTCATCATGTGCCTGCCCTGTCTCATCAGTTTATGTGTTCCACCTGTTCTCAATTCTCCAGTTTCAGTTAAAATCAATCCCTGTGTGCCTTGTCTCTATATAAATCTATATTTTGATTAAATCTGCTCTAAACTTAGACTTTACAGTTTTATACATTGTATGTGGTTTTATTTCTAAAGCTTAACAAATGTGAGTTGATGTGTTTCACTCATTCAGTGGTTCCTAGACTGAATATTTATGAGATAGGTGTGAACACTCCAGGTGAGAGGTCTTTTGTTCAAATTCATCTCAGGTGAAATTCATCTCTCTTTGTTCAAGTTCACATTCCACAGCTGGTAATCCACCAATAGTATCTCCTGAATTGCCATGTCATTATCATATGAATGACAGATTGCCTCATTTGGCAAGAAAAAATGTGCAGCTGTCTGACTCGCTCTGAAAAACATGTCTCTGCTTATTTAAGCTCCTCTCACAAATATCTAAAAATATATTTCAATTCAAGCTGTATATATTTGAAAAGTAGACTGTTTAAGGGGTATATTTTGATTTTATTCCTAGGATAAAATCTTGCAGTTTTAAGTGTTTTTGTGAAATTTCATTAATATGCTGCTGACGGGAGCACCGACTACAGAGGGTTAAGTCAAGAAGCATCTAGGAAAAGCTTTCAGGAAGAAATGGGTCCAATATTACTTTGGGTCCGAACACTTCTACGTTATGTTGAGGTCAACAGATTTTCTCAGAGAACTATAAAAAAATCCATATTTTTCAGCATCTGTTTCTTCTAGTTTTTGTTCTTCATCTCAAGCATCTGAAACAGGTTCAGTAATGTTATTTGGAGTGTTTGTTTGTGGGGGGGTAGGAGGCCTGGGGGCTGTTTCTGCTGCAGTCCGGAGTCCATGGGAAACGCCTTGGCCAACTCTCACGACACCATTATTTGGTCAGTTTGGGACTTTGTGTTTGGATAGACCCGGTGATCATGAACAGGGAAATTAGACCCGCAGGGCAAGAGCACAGTTTTAGAAAGGAAGGACCATCTGGCACTAGAGTAACTGCTTGATTCTAAGCTCTGGGATGTTCACAGTTTTTATTAGTTTTATGATTTCTCACACAGATGAGATGTTGACCAATGTTATATTGTGAGCCATCCTGACCCATCACAACTGTCCTCTGTATGTTTGGAGGCATCATTGCATTCTATATATTAGTGGTTATAATAGATTAATGGTTGTTTTCAATGTATAAATGGAAGGTATAACATAACAGCTATAGGTAGCCACAGGGGCGTCATAGTGGGGGGAAAATTTACACTGAGATACCAGGGCCCCAAGTGTGGAGAGGGCCCTTGAGGAGTCTGGAATTTTATTTTCCTTTAAATATTAAAAGAAATAATATTTAATAATAATAGGGGGCGGTGCCCTGGGCATTGCTTGTGCATAGGGCCCAGAATTTGGTGCTACGCCCCTGGGTAGCCATGTGATTGTATCAGTACAGCCTGACCAGAAAACTGACCTAATTCTCAGGAGTCACCAATGTGATCAACTCTCATGTCTGGTTCAAGACATCACAGCATAAAGACAAAGTCTCATTGAGCAATACAGCCAACTTCAATTAAAAGTTCTGGCTTGATCATTTAAACTGAATATTAAAGTCATATATAAGTTTGTAAATGTAGCAAGATGCCACTAGACCTGCCAACTATGCCCCCAGATGTACAAAAAAGACATCACCCCCGCTCTTTGTTGTAAGTAGTCATATATATATATATATATATATGGATTCATTTGACTGCAGGTTTAATCATGATATCTTTACATTTACAATTCCACTAAGCTTGTTTGGGTTTTTAGTAAAAATCATCACTTTTCACCTCTGATTTTGTGTTTTTTTGTGTTCATACAGTATATCAAAGTGAAAAATAATGATCAGTGTTGAACACAGCCCAAGACTCCAAATGTTTAATATAATTGATAGAGTGCTCATGGACTCCATTTGGGGATCTCCAATATGTACAGATTCTCCATTATTGTTCAGCTAAAAAAAGGATCAAAAGCTTTTGGAAGACTAAGGCACTGAACAATTTCCTACTTCAGCATAACTGATTCAGCTTATCAGTTAATTATCACACTGAATGAGGTGTGGTGACCCATGGCTGATTAGGGTGATCATTTCTAGACAGTAGGCTTATTGCCAAGCAGCTCTAGTAGGCCTGTTTTAATCTCACTTTGCATTGACTTTGTGCTGTTGAACCATATGGAGCAATGCTGAGAACTGGTGTATTGGCTGTTCATTTTAAAAGATGTCCAGAAATATCCAGACATCACATCTTGAGCCTGAGATCACCATGCCCAATGCTGAGGTCATCTAGATGGGGTTTACACTAGTACTGAGCTGTAGAGGGGAACTGTTCTCTGAAGTGATGGAGCAACATCCAACCATGCAGTGTCCAGAACTAATCATGTAACCTGACCTCACGGATGCTATCGTGACTGAATGCATTGTCACAGCAATGCATCAACATCTACAGTATATTTGAGTGTTTGAGGCTGTATTTGAGAAGAAACACTGGCATACTCAAGCCTGTGGAGATGTTTTGTGCTGAAAATATTGACCTGGTTTATTTATTTCTGTACAATGGTTATTTTGTGGGGTCCATTTTTCTCTTTGCTTTGTTTGGCTTTGTTTGGCTTTGTGCTTTTTCTGTCAGAGTAAATTGCAGTTGCTCTCCAACCGCTGTGAGATGACCAAAGAGGAAGTTATTTCTGTACTTTGATAGTCAGGTACACAACAGAAACATGGAGCGTTTGTGGATGAGCTGTCCACCATTTCTGTAATCATGACCATCTTTCCCACCTCTGGGAGAGTCTTGCAAGTTCAGCCTAAACTATATATTCCTTCTCTCTCTCTGTCTCTCTCTCTCTCTCTCACTCTCTCTCTCTCTCTCTCTCTCCTACTTTCTTTTTCTCTCTTTCTGTCTTTCTGTATCTCTGTCTTGCTCATTCCTTTCTCTCGCTCAATCTCTCTCTCACTCAGTGTTTCTCTCTGTCTCCCTCTTTCTCACTCGCTCACCTTTGCTCACATGTTCTCTCCCTCTTGCTCACTTCCTCTCTTTCTCTCTCTCTCTCTCTCTCTCTCTCTCTCTCTTTCTCTCTCACTCTCTCTCTCTCTCTCTCTCTCTCTCTCTCTCTCTCTCTCGCTATATCTCCATCATATCTAGCATGGCAGATTCTGACATTTTGGCAAAGCTGTGTGTAAGCAGAGGTTTCATTCTTCAGATGTTATACTGACCCATGAAGAGAACAACCTTGATTGATCCTGACTCTGCCCACGGCAGCAGATAAATTCTCATTTTTTATGAGCAGAGCTTGAAACCACTTCATTCACAATTAAAATGGTTCACCCAAAAGTTGTAATTACCTCTTTTTACACTTAGATGTAGTCTATCAGCTAATGTTTGGGATGCAGATTTTACTTCGGTAGTTTAGACCTGATGCTGTGAAACTAACAAACACTAGCAATCAATTTAGCCAAGTCATTTCCATCCAAATACATCACTCGAATCTCATCCAGATGTTAATGAAGGTCTCAAAGATTAATGGGTTAATTAGGACACAATATGACTTACGTTGAGTTATAAACAATAACAAAAACTTGTGTAGCTGAATGCTGATTCGGCCATCTTGGATAGCTGACTCAGATCAGGAAGTGCTGATGTAGAATCGGTTTTAGTGACAATAATCATCATAAATACAAGGGAATCTGATTTAAGATCAGTCTTCTACCAGCCCTGCTGCTGTCTGAAGTGTGTGCTTGTAGTGGTAAGCTTATATTAATCAGTAAGTCTGACTGTGTTCTAAGCCACACCCACAAGGCTCTGAGACCTTCATTAACATCTGGATGATTTTCAGTTAAGTTGAGAGAAGCTCTGGTGATGCATTGTTACAGAAACTGGGCTAATTTGGGTGACTATTGAGTAAAGATCCGGGGCTATTTACAAAAGACCCGGGGCTATAGCCCGGACCTAGTACCATCCAAGGCAGATATTATAATTGATTGAAGTTTGACCATGAAGAAAAACCACTAGACCTCTAACACGGAAGTGTTTTATAATCATTATGGTTACATAATGCTTTATTGGTTTCATTTGATTTATACTTCCGTTTTAGCTCCACAGTTTTAAATGCTGTTCACAGTGGGATGTTTGCCCAGTGGTGCCTGATAGTATTTTATGGTCCCTGTAGACTTTGGCCTGGGCGCTCCTGATGAAGATCATGTTTAGTGTTTTCAGAGTTGGGTCAGGGTGGAGATGGGAAGTCTTGGCACAAAGTGTTTGTTTAGGGCCCAGCTCACTGCCCATCATCTTCAGAGGAAATTGTGCAGCTGATAACATTGATTTAATAGAGTCTGAACGATGCTAACACTATCTTAAATGCTATATCGCAACAAACTCATGATTTACTATCAGCAGCTAACAGGTGTTCTAATGATTCTGTATTCTTTTGACACATTAATATAATAAGTAGTAAAACTGACAATAGGAGTGACTGACCCATATAGGTTTCCTTTTAGAAATTTTAGACATATTACAGATATAGAATCAATGTTTTAGACATTCTAGACATTTAGAGTCAAAGGTTTAGACATTTAGTGATCTAATAACTGAAGATATCAGTAGTCATGGAACATGAATATCTGCCTGTTTTATATACTGTTATACCAGCTGGACTTTAGAGAGAAAGAATTGAGTCTGTGTGGAGATCAGGCTCATTAAATCGAGCTGTTCCTGAAGGTCTGTGAGCAGTAATAAGTTATTCATTAGCTGATAGAAAGCAGTGACAGGGTGGAGGTCAGATGGTCAGGAGTAACACCTTTAGACAAACACAGCAGTATTCAAGAATGTTTGCCAAAGGATGGAGCGCCCGAGGTGCTTGTGACAGTCACACGGATTCAGCAGTGTTTAACTTCAGCACACACACTGGTGTCATCTTCTTCAAAGCTGTTTCTTCTCACCTTTAACTTAGTGAAGTCATAAAAGTGATAAACCGGTCTGCAGGACATTTGTGAAGGCCTAGCCCTGAGATTATTACAGTAAGGTAACTAAAATGTCTCACTGTACGTATGGTATGCATCTAATGTTATATTAGTACTCAACTTTTCTGTTGATTAGTCAAATAATCAGATAAGAAAACACTTTAACTTCAAAAAGTGGCTTTGAAAAACCCATAAACTGTTATTTTGTGGGCTGCCTGGAACTAAAAACATGAAATTTAAGGAGCTGTTAAGGACTGGGCTTCCCTTTGTTGCACAATACATTCCACCAAGCAAGTACATCTGCCAGCAAATGGGAGATCTACAGTGGTGTGAAAAACGGCCCCCTTTCTGATTTCCTGTTTTTTTGCATGTTTGTCACACTTAAATGTTTCTTAACATCAAACCAATTTAAATATTAGTCAAAGACAACACAAGTAAACACAAAATGCTATTTTTAATGAAGGTGTTTATTATTAAGGGAGAAAAAAAATCCAAACCTACATGGCTCTGTGTGAAAAAGTGATTGCCCCCCTTGTTAAAACATAACTAGTTTCTCACATCTGAGTACATTGTCTGTAGCCACACCCAGGCCTGATTATTGCCACACCTGTTCTCAATAAGGACATCACTTAAATAGGACCTGCCTGACAAAGTGAAGTCCACCAAAAGATCCTTAAAAGCTACACATCATGCCAAGATCCAAAGAAATTCAGGAACAATTGAGAAAGAAGGTAATTGAGATCTATCAGTCTGGAAAGGGTTATAAAGCCATTTCCAAAGCTTTGGGAATCCAGCGAATCACAGTGAAAGCCATTATCCACAAATGGCGAAGACATGGAACAGTGGTGAACCTTCCCAGGAGTGGCCGACCGCCCAAGGTTATCGCAAGAGTGCAGCAACGACTCATCCAAGAGGTCGCAAAAGACCCTACAACAACATCCAAAGAACTGCAGGCCTCACCTGCTTCAGTTAAGGTCAGTGTTCATGCCTCCACCATCAGAAAGAGACTGGGCAAAAATGGCCTGCATGGCAGAGTTCCTAGACGAAAACCACTGCTGAGCAAAAAGAACATTAAAGCTCATCTTATTTTTTCCAGAACACATCTTGATGATCCCCAAGACTTTTGGGAAAATATTCTGTGGACTGATGAGACAAAAGTTGAACTCTTTGGAAGGTGTGTGTCACATTACATCTGGCATAAAAGAAACACTGCATTTCGGAAAAAGAACATTATACCAACAGTAAAATATGGTGGTGGTAGTGTGATGGTCTGGGGCTGTTTTGCTGAGTCAGAACCTGGAAGACTTGCTGTAATAAATGGAACTATGAATTCTGATGTCTACCAAAAGATCCTGAAGGAGAACGTCCGACCATCTCTTCGTGAACTTGGGTTCTGCAGCAGGACAATGATCCAAAACACACCAGCTCTATAAGATCACAACTCTATAAGATCTTACATCCAACCCAGAACTGATCCACCAACTTCCACTCCCCTCCTTCTGTCCAGCTCTGAATGGCTGAAGAAAAACAAAATGAAGACTTTGGAGTGGCCTAGTCAAAGTCCTGACCTGAATCCTACTGAGATGCTATGGCACAACCTTAAAAAGGCTGTTCATCCTTGAAAATCCTCCAATATGGCAGAATTAAAACATTTCTGCAAAGATGAGTGGGCCAAGATTCCTCCACAATGCTGTAAAAGACTCATTGCAAGTTATCGCAAACGCTTGGTTGCAGTTGTTGCTGCTAAGGGTGGCCCAACCAGCTACTAGGTTTAGGGGGCAATCACTTTTTCACACAGGGCCATGTAGGTTTGGATTTTTTCTCTCTTGATAATAAACACCTTCATTTAAAAATAGCATTTTGTGTTTACTTGTGTTGTCTTTGACTAATATTTAAATTGGTTTGATGTTCCAAAACATTTAAGTATGACAAACATGCAAAAAAACAGGAAATCAGAAAGGGGGCAAACACTTTTTCACACCACCGTATGCATGGTCGGTTATTTTGTGTTCACTGAAAGCAGCACAAATCACACACAGCATCAGAATACAGTAGAGTGGATTAGCATTATTCTCTTCCAAGCTAATGTTGGCATGTACTTGAGATTTTATGCTTTAATTTTAAAGTGAAACCTCTGCTTTGGTGAGTGTACATGTTCTCTCTCTCTCTCACACTCACTCTCTTTCTCTCTCTCTCTCTCTCTCTCCCTCTCTCTCTATCTCTCTCTCACTCACTCACACACACACACACACACACACACACACTGCAGGTATTTATAGCCTGATCATCCTCACACAGCACCATCTGCAGGAGCCTGTATTTACTACCACCTTAAACATGTAAGGTGATTCATTTTTTGTCTGTGTAGCTTATAACAACAGATAGTTTAATAAAGTGTGCTAATGTGGCCAGTGAGAACTGCATTCTGGTCTGAGCGGGCTGTGACCTGTTAGAAGGCTGCTGAATGTCCACACTGTTTAGTTTTGACAATGGCTTAGTGTAAGTCTTGGCTGCTGACAGTGACACATTCTCACTGAGCTGGAACTGACGGGCCTTGCGGTTCTGTCATAAGGACGGCCATGTTGGCTTTCGTTTTTTTGAAAGGTCACCGTCCAGTGGCTGAACAAATAGCAGCTTCAGTGTCTGAACTGTGGGTCAGCATAAGAACTTGTAGAAGATTGGGAAAACCAATCTAGAAGTGTGTGGTAGTATGTGGACACAGTACTGGGTGGTATTTGGCCTTGCTTGCCCTGTGAACAAGAAGATTGAGTTTGTGTGGGTGGTTTAATGAAGCAATATCACCAGCATACCTCAATTCTTTTGGTCAATATAACAAATCTTATTATTACTTTTATTTCATTATTTTTGGTCACATCTGTCTCTTCTCCCAAGAGTAAGGCTTGAGGTTATACTTATAAGCTAGAGGTCTCCATTATCTCCGGAATCCCGCAAGACCCGTTACAATACCTTGTGGTGCGGGACCAAAATTAATGGTCTTTTGCGGGAGCGGTCAGTCAGTCAGTTCAGTCGTCGCGGGAGCAGGATGAGACATAAATGCCAAAAAATCCCGCAAATTAATAAATAGTCTAGAAAATGATGATAATCACCCAGCTAATCAGTCAGAGAAAAGTCAAAATATTGGCGGCACATCACGTGAATAGATGGTCAGTCTCTCTCTCTCTCTCTCTCTCTCTCTCTCTCTCTCTCTCTCTCTCTTTCTCTCACACTCACACACACACAGACACACACACACACACACATACACACAAACAAACGAGGGCTCTCACTGCCCTAATAATGATTCATTATAACCTAAATAATATTTTGCAGTTGTAATAAATATTGTAGTGTTGGCCATGTCGAGGTCACGTGGTATGGCTGACATCACGCAGAAGCACTTGCGGGTTGTACATAGTTGTAAAACAGTTATGAATTGTTCATATCGGTTATTTTATTTATGCAGTTGTGTTATGTTGTGTTATGTTGACTTAGTGTTTTATTAATGTAGTCATCATCCTGTGCTGGTAGATGTGATTAATTTGTTTATGTGAGTAACTTACTGTCTGTGAGATGTGGAGTAGCACTGGTGTCATAAGCAGCTCGGAGAATGTTATGTATCTGGCTATTATGCTAAGTGTTCACAAGTGAGTAATATAAAGACTGCTCCGCATTATGCTGAATCTATTAAAAATACGTTTCTCTACCACCTCGCCACAGTATGTAAGTTTTAAGTTCTGTATAGTAAATCTGATTTATGTGAGCATCAGGGGCGTAACTAGGGCCGGGTTATGGAGCTATAACTCTATAAGATCTTACATCCAACCCAGAACTGATCCACCAACATCCACTCCCCTCCTTCAAATGTTGATACATGTTGGGCGTTCACGAAGACGCACTACAGTCGG